>JASDQU010014773.1:58266-86797 GCA_032191745.1 Picea mariana | reverse complement strand
CCAACTTAGTAAGACCTATATAGATACCAAGATAATATCTGCAAACACAGATTACTTATGACTCTACATGCATGCTCGATACTTTAGACATAGCTTCAAACCCTAGTCACATTTAGCCTTCATGCCTTAATGAGTCTCATAACATCATTCCTAGAATATGATCCCATACTACAACATCACAACGTTAAAATAACACACTTTGCAGCATCACAGACCTTTAGTCCTTCATAGTGCACCTTAAGAACAAGAAAATCTAAAGAAAATACCTCGGACTTCTCTTGCACACCTTTAGATCCAAAAAAAGACACCTAACTCCATTAACACACCTTGGATCTCTTCTATGCACCTCATACTTGATCGCTTGCTTGGATACTCTACAAATGTGCACATCGATCTTGTATTTATAGTATTGTTGTCCTCACTTTCATGGTTGACCTGTAAAGAATGGTTGAACTGACCTAAATTTTCTAGTTGGGTTGTCCGACAAAAAAATTCATACCTCATCATTCCTAAGGAGTTAGAGGGAATTCCATATATTTTTGGAAAGGTATCAGAGTAATATTTCCAACCATATAACCTATGCTCCCATTTTAGCTAGGTATCTAGGGTAAACATTCCTTCAAAGATAGGTTATCCAAACTGAGCAACAAATATCCAAAAACTTTATTTCCAACAATCTCCATCTTGCAATATTTATCTTGGGCATCCATAGTCTCCCTCAATTTTTGACATCAATGATGACAATATTTGCAACACAAACTATTGGTCAAATGGAATGCAACAACCCTAAACTAGGAGGTGCAAGTGGGGACACTTGCACATTAAACTAGGAGGTGCAAGTGGGTACACTTGCACATTAAACTAGGAGGTGCAAGTGGGGACACTTGCACATTAAACTAGGAGGATCTTCTATAAATGGTGCACAACTCGAGGAAGATAACACATACAATAAGGGGATGCATAGCTTGAAGAATGAGGAAGAGGTTGTCTTTGTCTTGAAAGGAATAAATAACTAGTATTAAGGGATGATTTTAGGGGCTAAATTTCGCTCATGGGCTAATTTTCCATGGTTTTCCAAAAAAGAGATTCGTTATTTTAAATGATTCACCCAAATTCTATAGGATAAAATTATTTTACCTTAAAAATCGCCAAAAAAATTATAAAAACTATATAAAATCCTTATAAATTTGAATATTTTTACAAAAATATCACCAAACATTTATAGTTGGCATATGAAGGATTAGTAAGATTCGCCAAGGTTTCTAAATTTTAAAATAAATTTCCATCCTTAAAATCATCCCTGATTTTAATGTATTAAAATACCAATCACTTCCTTGTTGACATGGTTATAGATGATCAATCTCTTAACCTATTGAAACGATTAGCATTGATCATTTTGAAAAGGAAGAACCCTTATTCTACAAATTTGTTTCTCTATATTTATTCATTTTATTTATGTTTTTTCTCATTCGTTTTCAAGATCGCTCCATATTTTTCAATGCTCTGTGAAACATTCATATCAATTAGATCCAACAAAATTTCATTTTGATCTTCCTCAAAGGGAAACATTACAATGTCCTAGAGAAAATGGGAGAATACTCGACAATATTCGTAATTGCTTTGGAGATGACACTTTTCCCCTTCAACCAAGAGCTAGCTTATGCCTTTGTTAAAATTTAGGAAAGTATCAATTAAATGGCTTGGCTTATTGAAAAACTCTTCCCACTATAGTAGAATTCTATCAAGAAGCCCTTTATTTAGATCTAAATTTACACAGACTTAATTGAAAGAGAATAAACCCTCCTCATCTGACACTAACTCCTACCAAGGACAAGAGAGCAGGTTGGTATAGATTAATGGATCAATTAAGAAAGGTCATAATCATATCTTTGAAAGTGAACCATGGTTGTAAATCTATTGGATTGACCTATCTTCTTCTACTATTGGGACATTGTTGCAAACCTCTCATACCTTACTATTCAAAAAAGGTTTGAAGCTCAACATGCATGTAATGGGCTTCATGGGACAAATCAATTCCAGGCATTGATATTATCACAAAACCCTTTACAGTGTTGGGTCATTCTTCATTCATGGCTTCTCATAGTGGATAGAACCTAGGTCCATGATAGAATGGCTTATACATTTCAAAAATTAAAAACGAAACTAGCTTATATGTAATGGAAAATCTCGTTCCAAAAATTAAAAACGAAACTAACTTATATATAATAGAAAATCTCAATAACATAGGGTTTAGGGTTAGAATTTAAGGGACACTCATTCCTATCAAACTAACTATTCAACTTTCAACCATGTTTATCAATATTGAATTTAATTTAGCAAATCATAATCCTTAATTAACTATACAAATATTTATATATATAACTAACTTTATATATTTTATATAAAAAAAAATCTAAAATGCCAAAAAAAACAACTTCCTAGTGTATGTCAAAATTCCAAGCCTCATAGGATTCCTATCCATTCAACTTCCTAATGGATGGACTTTAAGAAATATTAAATAGTAAAACCGTTCACTCAAGTGGACTTTAAGAAATACTCGCTTTGGGTAGTTGTCCCCAAAAGGCACCTCACACGAATTTCGTGTCTTCCAAGATCCTCTGAGTGGTCATTCTCTGTAATTAAATTCATAAAGTTTGACCATATAACCCACACTCTTTGAATTGATATAGGTGGAGTATTATCTATAATTGATTCACAAAGTTGATAATACTTTGTGAATCACTCCTTGTTGTTGCACCAATAGTTGGGGATCGAATAAAGTTTTTGCACATTAAAAAATTGATCATTATCTTATACCATGCATAATGTGTACACGAAAATACATCAAGCTTATCTCATTAAAATAAATATGTTGGGAACGGTTTGGAAGCTTAGGATGTGATTCCCCAATACATTGGTGGGAATATGGCATACCTAACCAAATCTAATTCTATTAGAAGTTATGGGTTAGCAAATTAGCATTCATTAACAAAGCAGTTGGGGTCACCTTTCAAGTTATATTACATAGGTCAATTATTGGGGTCACCATTTCAAACTCATAGGAATCACAGTTTTCCATATAGCCATTTCATATTGTAGTACATAGGTTAGATATTTTGAATATAGTGGGTCAACATTTCATATTGTAGTACATAGGTTCATAGGTTAGATCTTTTGCATATAGTTTAGAAGCACATAATATAGTTTAGGTTAGGTTTATATCATTTAGTCCAAGTAATACAACATATATTATATTAGTTTATTAACTAATTAAACTACATATCACATATTATTATTTTTTCATCGTTTCACATCAACAAGTTACTGTATATTCGTTATGTCTTCAAAATGAAACCAAGATGTCACCAACCAATGCTCTCATGTTAAGTAGGGATGAATTTTTTATTGCAATTATGTTGAAAATGTGCACCATAGATATGAGAATGGGGTGGAATAAGATTTCACAATCACATTTACCAATGCCATACTAATCCGATACTAATGCCATAGATATGAGATTGTGGGAGAATGAGATTTCACAGTCACATTTACCAATTCCATACTAATGCCAATATCGATGAATGTTGTGATGATGATATAAAAAGTAATAAAAAAAAATTGTGTCAATCATAGGGGCACCTAAAATCACTATTGCATTCATATGTTAATTCTAAAATCACTATTGCATTCATTGTTAATTATGTGAGTTATGAAAATAATCTATTAATATATTATAACAATGTTGTAAAAATAACCAAATATATTATTAAAAATTTACATCTTTTTTTCAAGAAAAATTTAAGGGATGCTTTCCATATTCATGAATAACATATTAGTTTAGATTAATGTTCCTAACCTATGGGATTTTGAATCAAGCACCTGCTAGCATGGAACTAGCTACTAAGTCCCAATTTTGACATGATTTTGACCATCTTTTCTCTCCTTATTTACCCATTTTTTTCTATATATTTATCCCTTTTGCCCGTGATATCCTATCCTATGCTACTTCTCATCACAATGAATGAAATAAAGATTATTGTAATAAGGTAATTAAAAGGCATTTTAAAGATTTTTCATTGATTTTTGTTGAATCTAAAGGAAATCGTGTGTTATCTGAACTTCTCTTATGTTTGAAAAAATAATGGTGCATTAATATAAGTGTTTTTGAAGGAAAAATACAAATTCTTATCGGTTTACCATGGAAGATGCCATGAGACCACTATCCATGAAGCCACCTGGGGAGGTGATGAATATTCTATGGAATCGCTAATTAAGAAAACTAGCTATAGAAAATGCCACAAATTTACTACTACGTGATCACCAACAAAAACAATCAGCTATGGAGTTAATATGAGATGTTGTGGATTCATAACATAGAACAACATATGCCCGCCCAAACCAAGCAATGATAAAGAGGCATAAAAAAACATTGAATAAATGATTCCTTTATTCATGGCATTGAATGCAATTCAATTACGATTGGTAGTCTATCAAAATACATGAAGGATTATGTGATTCCCAGGAGAAAAATGTCTAGATACCGTGGTATATTTAGTAGACAATTAAATAATGTCATAATTTTTTTTCTTCGAATTGATCTTAAGAGCATCTCTCTCTCTCTCTCTCTCTCTCTATATATATATATATATAAGAGGAGGGTTCTCTCTAGATAGAACAAGAAGGGGAGATTATGAATAAGAATAAGAAATAGATTTACAAACATTTGAACTCTTTTGAATGACATAAACTTTATTTTACGTTTGTGTATATGAGTTTGTGAGCATATTGGAGTAGTGTTGTAGTTTACCTAGATACTATGTTCCTAGGGGAGACAAGACCCACTCCATAAGAATAATTGTTGTATTACTTAGAGTAGTTTTTGTTTTCATTTGATATGTATTTAATGTTGGGTATGTGTTATATTTTTTACACAATTGTGGGCCCCCCTATAAGGGGTTTTGGGGGAGAAGCCCACAAAAATAAATTTTTGGGGGTTTATTCACCCTTGGTGGGAGAGATTTTTCTCCTTTGGTGGTTTAGAGGTGCATGGTATTTCAATGGTTTTCTAATTTTCGTTAAGGAATTAAAGTTGTAATCTAATCTAGGTCAATGGATTAGGGTTTTTTTGTATGCCACGAGATCTATATATTGTGTTGTAAGAAATGAAGTTGTATTATGAATTAAAATAGAGGTGTGGCTCTAAAACAGGTTGTTGGTTTTCCCAATTAGGTTTCCAAGGGAAATCTCTATGTATATGTGTGATTGCAATTGTTTTCTTTTCTGGGTTAAGAATCTATGTGTGCATTGAATTAATGTAAAAGGTTTAAACTTACATTTGGTATCAGAGTAGTTATTAGCTTCAGGAGGATGCCTTTGTAGCTAAGGGTTTGTTTCAGGTCTGTGATAAACCTTGTTACAATGGGAGCTCTACAATATATATTCTTATGGTGAAAAGAAATGGTGAGTAGTTCAAAAATAGAGGTTAAACCATTTAATGGGAAACGTTTTAAGCTATGGAAGCTCAAGATGGAAGATCTTTTGGTAGACAAAGATTAATGGGTCAATGTAGATCCAGGTATTGCACCTACCAGAATGTCAAAAAAATATTGGATAGAGTTATATTGGAAGGTTGTTGGAACGCAGTGGGCAGACCCGGGGTTAATCATTAATTCACCAACAAATCCCAAGATACTTTTCCTTTCATCATCACCTGCAAGCAAGTGAAGTCTCACTTGAAGTACCTATGGGGACAGTAGGAACCAGGTTTCCGTAGTCATGGGGGAATATGATGCATTCATACCTTAATGTTTACTTAACCTTTAATTATCATGCAATAAACCTTGTGCGTGACATTACTCCACTTAAAATTTATTCATTCATCATTAACTTAAGTGTGCGAGATCATAACAACAAATATTAGTGACATATTTAGACTACTAAAAATTCACCATCATTGCATAGTAGCCACAACCAATGAACAAATCTATACTAACCATCCATCACATGCATCATAAACATAACACACATAAGAAACACATCAAGACACACGATTTAACATGGGTCACCCCAAAATGGGATACGCCCACTATCAGGAAATGAGAGACACTTCCACACTAAGCCTAGCAGAAGAGAAGAAGAATATAATCAAAAACATAAATGACAAAGGAATCACATAGTACACCGAGAGTTTACCCTGGAAACCCTTAACTGGAAAAACCAACATTTCTTGAGCGTTTTTCTCTCTTGTTGTCTATTTCAATTTGAATAAAAGGTTACATGTTTAACCTTGGTCCACACCTAAGACACAATCGACATCATACCCTCTTGCTTGCACAAGAACAACCCTGTATCCAATATGGCTTACATCTACATGACCAACAACCTACATCTAAATATTTCTCTAAAGTCTGGTTATTATGCATTAACTTTAATTACAACATTATCCTTTATGGCCTTACAACACACCTCTTTATAGGATTTACAACAGTGAAAACCCTAAATATTGGTGACCAAAAACGGTTACAAATCCATGCAAATCATTGGCTACAAATCCTACAAATCCCAAGATTCTGTTATAGTTGACTCCAAGTTGGATTATCGGTCGACTACCATTTGACCTTCATTTGGTCTCTAGTCAGTCTTCTCATGCCTGCACTTCGACCTCTTGATGCTTGACTTGCCATCCATATCTTCGACTTAGAATTTATATGGTCCACTACCTCGACCTTTGACTTGTTGTCGATCCACCTCGACCTTCGACCGTCAGTCGATTCACCTCAACTAGACTTTCACTGCAAAGAATATAACAACCCAACATTCTCCCACTTGTTGTCTTCTTTGTTGAAACAAGAGATTCCTAAAATTTCATTCACATACCCAGGGTAGAAATTCCCATTTCCTCTCTACACCAAGAGAACTTCACAACACTCATAGACTTGGTCAATGAGTCTCCGATGTTTTCCACTGTGTCTACTTTCTCCAATAGCACCTTGTTACTTTCCACCATATCTATTACGAAATGGTATTGTACATCAATGTGCTTAGTCTTTGAATGATAATCAAGGTTCTTTTCCATAAATATTGTGCTTTGACTGTCACAACTCACCTTCATAACTCTCTACTCAAACTCGATTCTTGAACACAACCTTTACAACCATACCACTTATTTCCTTCCATGATTGGTCGCCATGTATTCAACTTTTGTTGTTGACAAGGCTATAAACAACTATCGCTTACTCATCCAACTTATTGCTCCACTAAACATCTTGAAGACATATCCATTGGTCGACCTCCGTCGATCCAGATCCCCATCCCAGTCAACGTCGACAAAGCCATGTACATTTAATTTACCATTGTCACCTCCAGGTCTTCCTTGATAGCATATAGCATAATCCTTCGTGCCACACAAATACCTGAATACTCTCTTCACAGTTGTCCATTTCTCCTTTCCAGGTGTCTGCATGTACCTTCTCAACACTCCTACTACATGGGAAATGTTTGGTTGAGTTCATACCATCGCATACATTAGAATACCAACAACACTTGCATAGAAAACATGTGCCATGTCCTCTATTTCTTCTTGTGTCTTTGGACATTGTTCAGTAGTAATCCTTTCTCACACAAGAATTGTCACCTTCACCGGTTTGCAATCCTGCATGTTGAACCATTTCAGAACTATTTCAATATACTTAGTCTAATTCAACCATATATTTCTAGCGTCTCAATCCCTCTTAATCTCCATTCCTATAATGAAGTTAGCTGCATGGAGATCCTTCATGTCAAACTTGGAGGATAGTTGCTTCTTCACCTCCTTTATTTTGTCCATGTTGTTTCCAATCAGCAACATGTAATCGACATGCATATCTACATATATGAAATGCCCACCTTCTTCCTTGGAATATATGCAGTGATCAGATTTGCTTCTCACAAATCCCAAACTAAGGATGTATGTGTTGAAATTCTGGTACCACATCCTTGGCAATTGATTTAGATCGTAAAGGGATATTTTCAGTTTGCACGCCAACTCTTGCTTTCCATTTACTACAAATCCCTCAGGTTGTTTCATGTAGATTTCTTGTTCCAAGTCCCCATGTAGGAACATTGTCTTCACATCCATTTTTTCTATCTCCAGAATGAATGTTACAGCAAGAGACATTGGTAATCTAATGGAAGTTAGTTTTTCAATAGGGGAAAAAATATCACAGAAGTCAACTCTCTCGACTTGGGAATAACCTTTCACTGCCAGTCGAGCTTTGAACTTCTTGAATTGTCCTACGACATTCATCTTCTTCTTGAATACTCATTTGTTACTGACAGGATGTATTCCACTAGGTAAATTGAATAAATCCCATGTATCATTCTTGTGAAATGATTCCATCTCCTCGACCATGGCGTCCTTCCATAGTTGACCATCTGTTGAGTCGACTAAATCACCGACCGACTTGGGCTCATTGTCGATGGTAGTTAGCACTATTGCAGAATCGAAGTCAGGCGGACTATACCTTTCGACTGATTTTCTTATTATTTCTGACCTCCTTACCATCGGAGTCAGTTGTTCCACCTCTTCCTCAGATTCAGTCAACTCATCTGAATCATCTTCTTCGTTCCTCAGTACAAACTACACTGTATCAGAATTATTCTTGGTCTAAATGGCTTCCTCAAGCTCAGACTTACCTCCAAATTCTCTGAAGACTACATTTCTATTGTACACTTTTCTCCTTGATGCAATATCTGAGAGCTTATATCCTTTCATTCCTTCTTTATATCCAATGAAAATACATTTGATTTCCTTATTATCCAACTTGCTCCTCCTTTCCTTGGGAACATGAACAAATGTGTCACAGCAAAATACTTTCAGATGTGCCACCGAAGGCTTCTTACTAGACCTTACCTCATGTGGAGTTGTGTCAACTAGCACTGACAAAGGAGACATATTTACCAGATATCTTGCAGTGTCGACTGCCTATGCCCATAATTCTTGTGCGAGCCCAACACCACTGAGCATGTTCCTTGCCTTATCCATCAACATTTTTTTCATTCTCTTGGTAAATCCAATTTGTTATGGGGTATATGGTGTGGTATTTTGGTGTGCTATGCCACACTACTTACAGAACTGATCAAATTCCTTTCCACAAAATTCACCACCATTGTGAGTTCTCAACACTTTAATCCTTTTCTATGTTTGGTTTTCCAAAAGATCTTTAAATTCCTTAAATCTATTGAAACCTTTGATTTCTTCCTCAAGAAATATATCCATGTCTTCCTGGAAAAATCATCTATGAATGAGACATAATACAGGGATCCACCAAGTGAAGGAACTATAACCGAGCCAAACAAATCACTGTGAACCAGTTCTAGAATCCCATTTTCCCTTGTCACTCTAAATGGGAACCTCACCCGACTTTGTTTTCCATATATGCAATGTTCACAAAAGTTGACCTCCAAACCACATTCAGGAAACCCTTCGACCATACTTTTTCTTTACATAGCTCGAAGTCCTTTTTTCTCCAATGTGTCCCATATTCTCATGCCATAGCCTGGTCGGGTCAATTTTATCATGTCTTGTTGAGTCAGTTTGAACCAACTTAGCTCGAGTCAAGTTGAGTTGAGTCGACGTCAATTTGAGTCAAGTCACATTCAATTCGATTTCAGGAGCAACAATGTTGTTGCATCTAGTCGAGTCGACATTCCCTAACAACTTGTATAGGGTACCAATCCGAACTCCTTTCATTAATACCATCGTACCTCTGATCATATTGCACCAATCCTTCTGAAACAGAGTATGCACACGTGCATCACTCATCTTGCAGACAGACATACAGTTTCTTTCCAAAACCGGAATTTGTAGCACACCTGTAAGGGTTCTTTTCCTCCCATCTTGCAGTATCAGTCGAACTCTTCCTCATCCGACAATTATAGTTTTCGATTCATCCCCCAAGAACACATCACCCCCATCATATTGTTCATATTCACATAACCATTATTTATTTGGTGTCATATGATAGGATGTGTTGTCACCCTATAATTTCCCAAGCTGAGGAGGAAATCGATAGGGGTAACCACAAAACCACTTCGAGTCTTCGATCTATCCCTCCAAGACTCAGAGAGGGATCTCTCTGTTAGATTTAGCTTTGCTTGTATGGGATGTTAGGCTAGCTATGAGGACAAATGGTTTGTTTTTAGATTTTTTGGTTGAGACAGCAGAAGAGGGCCATTGGGAAAAAATGGAGTCAAGAGGTTAAAGATGACAAAATGAATGAATAGCTGAGACAAAACGTAACAAGGCAAGGTAATCATGTTAGTGGATCCTTTGAGTTTGTGAAATGGAAAATAAGCATAGATTAGGGTCCAATTTAAATGCAAAGCAGAGCTTATCTGAATTCTACATTCAATTTTCAGAAGAAAACATAAATATTGTTTTAAGCCAGATCAGGGTGTCTAAGACAAATCCTAAAACATAATATTCTTATAAATGAGAAGGAAATAAAAATATATGTGAGACAAGATAATAACATGTTACATAGAGAGGTACTTCACTACATGATCATGACACAAGAATCTAGGAACAAAAAGCCTTTGTATTCATCCAAAAAGTCACTTACAACCTGTTGAGCATATTTACAACAAATGGTGATATTTTCACACCATGCTTCCCTTCAAATCTGACTAATCCCCCTCTAGACTATTTTTCTCTGGGCTTAAATAATATTTACAAAGCAGTTTCAGATCTGAAAATGATGGATATGAAAATTACAAGTGTTTATAAAATCTATCCTATTACAAAATTCTAGGAGATAGATCCTATTCATAAGTGATTGAATCCCTATCAACACTATAGTCTTCGACATCTGCATATCCTTGTTGGATGATGATAGGACTGCCTGAAATATTTCACTGACACCTGAGCCATGAATCAATTATCTTCAACCAAAATGGAATCATCTTTGAGCCTTTCTCCTTTGTATTTGCCTTAAAATATGAAAAAGATATTCCTTCTCATCTATTTTGGAGTTGGGACGCATCTGCAAGTCTCCTCGAGTGATATGGTAGCAAATGGATCTGATATGGGAGAACATATTGTCGTTTTGTCCATCTCTTTACTTTCGACAGCTAACACGTATAGAACAGATCCGATTTAGCTATCGAAAGTCAGGGGATTTGGCATCTAACAACACCTCTGTGGACCAAAATAAGCTGTCGAAAATCCTAAGTTTTCCAAAATCATTCAAAATTAAAAATTTTGATTCCTTTACTCTGTGTAACTCTTAGGATTCCTCGTTCAGGTTCATGGCTACCTCAACCAAAGTTTCTAGACCAAGGTGAGCTCTTGTATTTGTGTTTCTAGGTGCTAGCTTAAACCTCAAGAATTTGATCATTTGGTAGAGATTCTGGTTTTCTTATACAGTCTTTTGTTCTTCCTTTCTAGAGCTACATGCATCAAAGCTAACCTTTTAAATGAATCTCTTACCTCAAAATATGTTCTTTTCATATCCTAATTCTGAGATTTGATGACTCTTTCTAACAGCCTAAGCTTTGTTACTTCCTCTTTCAGCTTCTGAATCTTGGATGATTTACTGATATTCTTTTTTGTTGATGTCTCAGGTACCTCAAAGGTTGTAGCTTCAAATTCAGTTTCCTCTCTCTCCTCCATGGGTAGTTCAGACTTAGAATCAGAGTATGGAAAATTCAATATGTTTTTATTAACAACACTTCTTTGGCCCTCTATTCCCTGATCAAAATCAAGCTTATTTTTTTCCTTCTTAGACCTGGGTGAAGCGGTTGGATGTTTTGTCTGAACTGGTGATAGATCCCTTCTCTTTCTCTTACTTCTCTTTGGTGTAGATGAATTCTTTTTAGATGTTTTCTTACCCTTAGGTTGGATCTCTTGCTCAAATTCTCCCCAAAATAGGAGATAGTCCCATGTCTTCTCTCTTCTCTGGAGCTCCTCCATCACTATAATCTTAATAAGGCCATGATGGAACAATATATTGTTTTCTTTCTCAGGTTTAGCTTGTACTTTTTGCGCCATCTTAGTGAGGCTCCTATGAAGATAATGAGGCAAATTCAGAGGTTGTCTTCCTGTGAAATGATTGATAAGCCTGAAATGGTACAACATGACCCTGCCATACCTCCCTTCACATGTTATGTAAACCTAAATAACATTCAACAATTTATGCCATTTGTCTTCCAAGTAATTCCTGGGAACGTCCCTTTGCCAAATAATGCTCTGGAATTCTGGCTTAAGGTAAGATCTAAATTCAATGTCTTTAATGGTAGTGGTCTTGAACCACCTCTCACCCTCTCCAGGCATCTCAGTTGTTGCAGCAATACTTGCCTCATCTATTTGCATTTCCAGAGGACCCAATTGCAATTTGGCTCCATGAAAACTTTTTTTGAAAGCCTCTGTAATTCCCTGATGATACCCTTGTAATTTTTCACAAATCCTGTAGCAGCCTGCATCCTTGAACATTTGACAAATCTCTGGATGACATTCTAGATAGGAAATATCTTGTAGCTTCCTCCTGAGAAATGATCGATCAGTAGACATCTGCAAAAAACCTGTTAATACCTTGAAGACACTGAAATCTGGGTTTGATGGATAGGAGACTAGTGCTAGGAAAAAGGAGAAAGGAAAGACAGATGAGGGAAATTCGTGAGACAAGCAAATTTTTTGGATGGAAAACTTTTTTAAAATGCCAACAAGGAATATCTTAGATCATAATGTTTATTTAACACCAACTCAGACAGTGATGGTTTCTCTCACGAGGAGATAATGGCAATGACTGCTAATGATGGCAGGGTTTCGAATAGACATCTTAGGGTTTCAAATCCTTCATCAAATAATGAATACAAACCAAAATAAATGATTAAGACCAAGCAAATCATATATGGATATGATTTCGGCAACACTTAAGATGATGGTGACATGTGTACTATCGACGGTTTGAGAGTCCAATGGGACAGGATAACCATTGGAAAAATTATGCGCTTTCGACAACTAACAGCACCTCACGCCTGCCTTTTTAGCTGTTGAAACTGGGAACTTTCGACAGCTAACAACACATAAAAATTTTACCCTTAACTACCGAAAGTTATTTCTTTGACCTTTTACATTCAAGAGTTTCAAACCATCACTTGCAACGTTGGATATACCTGGACACCTCTTTGAAACACAAGATACACCACTAGACCATTACTCTTGAGCTTCTTATCATGCAAACATTCTCAAAATGATCAAAGAAAATTTCCAAATAGGTAACTGGAGAACATATGTCTATATCATAAGACCCTAACAGGATGCTCCTAAGTTGATCAACCAAAGATCTTGATTTGATTGTGTATTGGTCGATGCCAGGCACACATCGCCTCCCTTATCCGGGGTCATCTTTCTCTCAATCGACTAATTCTCTTCGGATCCATCACTGACTTCTATTTCCTTCAAATTACAATCATTTTTATAATTCCTAGCTTTACTGCATTTCCACATCTTTGTGTCGACTGAACCAGAGATTTAGATATACCCTTCGACTTGAAATTTCTACCAAAGAATCTCTCTTTATCTCTATCTACCGATCAACCTCTCACTACTAGAGCATATTTGGTCGATCCTTCCATGTTCTTCCTTCTCATTTCTTCCAACAACAAAGAAGAAACCACGTCCTATAGCTCTAGTGTGGTTGTATTATTCTCAATATCCACGACTAAGCTATTGTAAGAGTCTAGCAAAGAACATAATAGGCTGATACACTTATCCTCATAAGTGATCTTAATATCCAGAGACGATAATTGTCTTAACATAGTATTAAGCACATTTAAATGCTCAGTCACTGAACTATCATCACTCATCCTCAGAAGATATTGTTTCTTTTTTAGAAACAACTTATTTACTAGAGATTTTGACTAGTATAAGCTTCCCAGCTTGTCTCATGGTTTCTTGGTTGAATCTTCACCTGAGACATTTATCAACACCAAATTTGCAAGAAAAATATGAATCATACTTCTTGCTCTTCTTTCGAGTTTCTTCCATTCTTCCATCAACATGCCTTTCAGTTGGCTACCTAGACAAATTGTTGTCCATTGTTCTCGATCTACAAGAAGATCTTCCATTTTAATCTTTCAAAGCTCAAAATTTTGGCCATTGAAGTTTTCTATCTCTATTCTGGAAATGCTCTCCATTACTTACCATGATCTTTAACACAATTTATGACTTACGAATCTTACTATACCTAGGTTTTAGTTCTCAAATTTAATATTGGTAAATCAAGATCTAATATACTTGCCAAAGCATAAAACCACTCTGATAAATCACTTGTCAAGGAAGACCTAATATTTGATACCACTTGTCAGGAAATGAGAGACACTTCCACACTAAACCTAGCATAAGAGAAGAATAATTTAATTAAGAATGTAAATGACAAAGCAATCACACAATACACCGAGATTTTACCCTGGAAACCCTTAACCGAGAAAACCAAAATTCCATGAGCGTTATTCTCTCTTGTTGTCTTATTCAATCTGAATAAAAGGTTACATGTCTAACCTTGGTACACACCTAAGACACAATCGACAACATACCCTCTTTCCTACACAAGAACAACCCTGTAGCCAATCTGGCTTACATCTACATGACCATCAACCTACATCTAAATATTTCTCTAAAGACTAGTTATTATGCATTAACATGCATTACGACATTATCCTTTACGAACTTACAACATGCCTCTTTATAGGCTTTACAATGGTAAAAATCCTAAATATTGGCACCCAAAAAATGGTTACAGATACATGCATATCATTGGCTACAAATCCTGTAAATCCCAGGATTCTGTTATAGTCGACTCCAAGTCGGATTACCGGTCAACTACTATTCAGTCTCTAGTCAGTCTTCTCACGCATGCACTTCAACCTCTTGATGGTTGAATTGTCGTCTATATATTTGACTTCGACTTTACCTAGTTGACTACCTCTACTTTCGACTTGTTGTTGATCCACCTAGACCTTCGACCATCAGTCGATTCACCTTGACTAGACTTTCACTACAAAGAATATAATAGTCCAACATCCACAACGACTAGCTTATTATTCATTCATTCATAATATTCATTAAATTCATGTGCACTGTGCTCATACATATATATTCAGTTACAACCCAAACCTTCCCTAGTCATTCTATGTTGCAGTGCATACATACCTCTTGACTGATATTCAACTCACTCAGAACTCTCCTCAAAGCTTTATTCTCCAAGTGTTCACTCTTCACTATCCATCACTCAAGACTACCTTCTACCCAAAAATCATTACATATTTATAGTATTCTATTAGGGATAAGCCCATTACAACATGGTTACAAAGTGGAAAAAATGTCCCAAAACTTCCTAACTAACTCTCATTTCTTATGTGTTGGCTCTTGATAATGTGATAGCTTCTTTCCATGCATGATTCTCCTTTGCAAAAAAGTCACATGATTTTCTTTTTCATGATTCTCAAAATGTATCCAAAATATCTTGCTCCAACATGCCCCTAACAATCACATGTGGCTCATCCCGAGCCACTTATGCATGTTTCTTCTCTCCCTTTGTCGTAAGCTTGGTCACCAAGAAGTTATGAAATGTTTTCTTAAGAGTGGTGACTATCCTCTTCACTTGTTCTTCTTTCTTTTCTAAATCTTCTGGTACCTGCGATGTTATAGGGCTCTATAGCTTCTCAGTAGTCTCCCAGACGGCTTGTTTCACCACTCCTTATGCATTTGTGAGCTCTTCTGCTACCTTGTATGCCTCTTCCTATAATAACTCCATATTTTGCACAAGAGCTTGTTTCTCTTCTCTCATCTGGTTCATTTCGGAGTATAGATTCTTGTTGTCTATCATTATTGTCATGTTCTCTTCTGGTGGAAAGCTACTCATTGTCTCCTTAAACATTTGTGCTTTCTTCTACGCAACCTAAATCTTATTCCCTTTTAACTCGACATCTTTTGTCAACCGATTCTAGACTTATGTGATTTCTTCACAAAGTTTGGCACACTCTACTTCTAAAATCTTGATATTCTCAATGGTCGTGTTCACCATATTCTCCCTTTTCTCTCTCTCCTCAGGTGGAATACCTAGTATTGTGTGTAATTCCAATTCTATAATCTTCGAGCAAAATCCTTGAATAGATTCATCAATATTTGACACATTCTCTTCTATTGGAGTATCCAACTCCATTGGTACTTCTAGAAGTTCCATGTACACTTGTTCGAATGCATGTTGCATCCTCTCTCCCTTATATGCAGTCTCATCCCTTTCCATGGTTAATCTGTTGTAGTCGATATGCAAAGCTATGTTCTCTTTCGTGACCTTAACCAACTCATTGGAGGTCTTCTCTGCACGTAGGTTGAGTTCTTGTGTAACGTTAACCTGCAATCCTTGTAACATATTTATTGGAAACTTTGAAAAATCTAAGTCAATGTGACTTAAGGCTTGTTTCTGCTCCTGCATTTCAGCTGATGTGAATGCTATCGCCCCTAACACTATCTGTATTATCTTTCACTCTCCTACTACTTCTAATGACTAAGAGACTATCAGCCTCACTTCTGCAGCCTGTGTTGTGATTCTTGTCTATGCATATTCTACATGTCATGCTGGTGTGATCCTTGTTGTTTCTAACATCTGGCACAACTTAGCCATATGAGCTTGCATATTTCTGTTCATGTCCTCTTGTTGTTTTGTTGCACGTTGAAATGTGTTATCTATGACTTCCTTGACTTGATCACCAATATTTTCCATATCGTCCTTCATTAGTTCTTGTATATTTGATTCCTTCATAGCCTTCCTCTTCTTTCTATGTGGCACTGATATTCCTTTGTCAATATCTTTCCTCGTATCCCCTAGGCATTGTACAATATTCCCTTTTTCATTTCATTTCCCTTCTTCTTCTCCTTCGCTTGGTATTTATTCAACCTCTAGTTGTTACATCTATGGTTGCTCAGTCTCTGTCGATGGGATTTTCCAATATGTGTCCCAGTCTTCCATGACCAATCCTAATTCTTCCTCTGTTATATTGTACTTCGTGGCCAACCATTCTTCTCTTGGAACCTTCTTTGCTTGAATGTATAGATGGTGGAAATATTCCTTGAACTGCATAATTGACTTATGTGCTTCTACTATTTGTTGTTGTATCTAAGGTGTATCTTGAATACATTTCCTAATGGTCTCTTGATAAATATAAAAAGAAATATTATTGTCTAAATATCGCTTCTTATGCGTAGTATGCCACAAGTTTTGATACCTTGCAGCCAAGCATGCCTTGTCTTTTTCTCCCAAACATTATGTATTAGTAAGATCCATCCATGCTGCTAATGGAATTAAAATTAATAACCACCTATAGTGAAATTCAATGCCTTTATCTTGTGCCTCTTCATAGTCGATCAAGAACTGGTTGAGAAAAAATGTCGCCCAGTTCATCTACACACCCTTGACGCACTTCTCGGCTACTGTTATTACTGTCACTGGTACTTGGTCCTTCTGACATTTCCTTAATAACTTATAGGTCAATACTTGTGTCACAAACCTCACTATAGTCTCACATATGCTCGCTACATCCAAACCACACCCTCCTCTGTGCATATGAAACTTCTCTCTCATTCTCTCTGATAAAACCTTCTCATTCTTCTTGTCTGAAAGTAACAGTGAGAGGTCCTCCCCTTGTGATGGTAGTCTAGTAATTTTCACAATTAGATCTGTGTAAAGGGAGACCGAACTATAAAGCCATAAGTAACCCCCGTGCACCCAACTCAACAACATCTTTACACAGGTGTTGATTTATGTGCTCCTTCTGAAATGTGGTATGTTGAATAAATTCAGGATGCTAGCTTTCTTTAACCCTATTTCCCATATTTGTGGCTCTATTATGATCATATGTGTTTATGCGTTGATGTATTTCTTCAAATACATTCTTGGCGCTAGCTCAAGTAATTTCTTCTCATCTGTAATATCATGGTCTGCATACTTTAAATTCAGTATCAATCCTAATATATCTTCTTCCATGATCACTCCAGGTGGGATTTTTGGCTTCACATGAGGATACTTAGCGTCTTTCGACAAACTAACTAGACTTTCTATATCCTTCCTTGGTGATATGTAATATCTTAGAAATCTTGTCTCTGATGAGGATTCCCCTGGGGTTTCTTCAACTACAGGTATTATTGTTGGATGACTGCACTATTTACTTAGTGTTGATGTTGATGTCACTTCTTCCTTGGGTGGTTCCATCTCTCTCTGCAACAATATCCCTACAACTAACACCTACCACTTTGTAACACTCTCTCATCTCTGCAACGCCTTCTCACTTATCTCTTTATTGAAACTGTAATTGACTGTAACATTTCCTTGTAAACCCTTCTCTTGCTTTTATAACCATTCGTCAACAATTAACTTATCTTCGTACCTAAAATTATCGTTTAATCCACTATTGCTTTGCATTCAATACACGTCTTAGCCCTGCATTAACTATGAATCTTTCAGCATATCTAGATCTAGGTTTTTCATTATGTTACGATCTCTGCGGTACTTTCAATTTATTACTACGCGTTTCTTCCATTTTAAAACGATGTTTCCTCATAGATGATTTTTCCAGTCATGTTTCCTCTTTAATTCTCTTAACTATTATCTAAACAATCTCCTCTTTGTGCAACTTGCTTCCTCCGTCTTTGCGCCCTGCTACCTACTTATTTCTTTTCCACGAAATTTTCTTGATTATCATGTTTACTTGCTAATCTTACCTCCTTTGAACGTTGATTCACTCTTCAACTTTCTACTTCTTCCCTAAACTGTTATCTTTCTTTTTTCCCTTTTGTTTACTTTTTCTTTCTTTTTCTGCCTTTTTCTTTCTTTTTATATCTACACTATAATACATATATAAATTTATTGCATAGTCATCTTAGTGCGTGGAAGGAAAACCATCCCCATATAGTTTCATCTGACTCCTCTTAACTAGTCCTTCCACGACTTCTCCATCCAACTTCTCCAAATGAGAAGCATTGGCTTTTGTGATGAAACTTATCACATATGGTTCTAACCAATGCATCTGGAACTTCCTTGGATGTGGTAGAAACTTACTGTCATAGAGTAATACTAATTCTCTTATCTGAAACTTCTTCTACTTGATATGCCTTTCATGCCAAGATTTCTTGTGCCTCTCTCTGAACTTGCTAATGGAAACCTATGACAAAATGGTCTTCTTATAATGCCATAAGTTATGAAAATATCTTTTCCACTACACTTGAATCTATAAGATCTGTCATTCCAACTCCTAACATTCGATATGTATCTTATTGTACCTTCTGCTTAAACTTTGGGTTCATTCTATAGGATCTTTGTTGCACGGGTTTGGCATCTGGTTTCAGCGAAATCTTCATTTCTCCTAACTCTCCAACGATTTTTTTCATCTCCAAGAACATCGTTGGAAACAGATCCTGGTATTCACACAGCAAGTTAGCAATCTTCTCGATTATCTCATCACTCTAATAGTCTCCTATGTTGGAAAATTTTGTCTTATCTTCTATACCAATGTTAACTTTATGTGTTCTTAGAGGCTTTGCATATATCGCTAGCTCAATCTCTAGTCCTTCTACTACGTATTCCCCTTCAGTTTTTAGTATCTAAAAATTCCTTGGGTCTTCATCCTCCTGGTTGTTTTCCGCAACATTATAGCAATGCAACACCTATGTCACGGTAACCCTAGGTGTACTATACATTAGGCCTTCTGTCACAAAAATCTTATTCCTAATCACCCACAAGGTTGATTCAATCAATGAATTATTATTTTCAAAATTGAATGTTACCTTAAAGTTCCTGGTCAAATCTTCCTAATCTCCTATCCCTTTGCACACTTCTAGTTCTAGGTACCAATTCTTCGAAGTAGTGTCTAAAGTATGCACAAATAAATGAGTCCATTCTTGTTGAGGTAATACACTTTGTAACATGATTTTTTGGACAACTTAATCCACTATACTTCAGTATGATACTTTCATTCTCTATCCCAAAACTGACTTGTAATAACCTTTTTCACTACATCCAATATCTTATGCCATCTTTGTGTGCAACCCACCATATTGCTGAAGTCAATTTCAGTGCGACATCTAAGGCCAAGAGTCTTTGTTTATATGGAAACTACATTTCAAAATCATTGATAAAAGGTTCTATAGGTTTTAGTCCACTGTACCTTGGAGGTTCGACTTTTTTTTTCCAATCCATCTCAATGCATGGGTAATTTGAGCACACCTCCTTGTCGACACTTCATGCAATCTTTGTTTCCAATTTTCAAGAGCCTCTTCTGAATCTAATGTGTATGAGATGATACTCATCCAACTAAGTATGCCCTCAATTATAGGATTGACATAATTGTCCATTTGTGTAATCATATTACATAGATTATCAATTTATTTTCTCTTGGTTGGTTCTACATACCTTCTTCCTTCAATGGGGTCTAATGGCACGATAACCTTCAAGTCTTCCACTTCAAATACCATCTTTCTTTTCTTTAGTTCAATGATAGTTTGATTATAAAATTCCAAATCATGTCCCAATAGTGTTGGATAAGGTGTACTTCCATCTACTATGTTGATCACTTCGAAGTCTACTACATTGTGCACTCCATCAATATTGACATTTACTCATGTTAACCTTCCAACTGGAAAAATCTTATGTTGGTCCGTTACTCATCTGGATAGGAGACCAAATTAGCTTCGACAAGACCATCATATCCTAAGTCTCTCTTGGGATAACATTCATATTAGAGCCTAAATCCATAATTATATTCTCCATTCTGTAAGATATTATTTGCGCATTGAGCCGAAACTCCCTATTTGTACGCTTCTTACTATGCCACCTAGTTAACTGCTTTATGTGCGACATGTTTCTCTCTCTCTTGGGCATAATGCTAAATCATTCTATGCAAACTACTCGACGTAGATTCATCCTTCATTAAATGTAAGAAACTTCTTAATAAGATCTTTAAAGTACTTACCTTATCAGTTTGCTTCTCTGAATGGTCATAAACTAGAGGAATATCATACAATGGTGGCACAGTTGAAGTTGATTCTATCCAATCTGGTCCCATCAATTATTTTCTTTCTTGTTGGTAGGTCTCTTTATCTTTCCTTGGATCAAACAATGGTAATTCCTCCACTGCTTTCCTTACCCACTGGTGAATTATATTCCCTTGATCTATCGCATCAACTCAAGCTCTTGTTCCTCCATGCGTAATTGTTGCTACTCTGGGTTGATCGTCATGTTGTTCTGCTACTATCGTATGTATGTTCTGGTTTTGGTTCTAGTTTTGGTTCTAGTTCCCTCTTTCCTGCCATTTTTCTATCAGTTGAGGATAATCCTCTATCACATGGTCCAATGCTCTAAAGTACGTGAATGTCATGCAATGATTAAATCAGTTGTGTGTTAAGTGTCTTGACTGATTACAGTTGTAACATATTATAGGTCCTCTACCTTGACCACAACTTTGTTTCCTCAGCCTCTGAAGCCTCTTATTCCTCCTTGACTATAACCTCCTCTGGTAGTATTAAATAGCGAGGCTCCTCGTTCCTCTTCTTCACCTTGAAATCTATAAGAATCTATAGTGCGCTCTCTCATTAGGTACAACGCACGACAATCGTTCTCAGCGTGTCTGACGGACTTACAGAAATTACAAAACAAACTCCTCGTAATGCTCTAGTTTTCTGCATCAATGGAAAATTATGAGGGTGGTGACACACCATCTTACAAATTTTACACCATAACCCTAATGGATTTGGGGCTCCTGTATTCAATTATTGTTGGAATGTTGGACACTCATTTTTATGATGGCCTTCTATTTTACAGGTGATACACCAGACTCCCTTGTGCTTTTCTTTTCCTTTCGTAATTTCTTGTAATTGAATAGTCAGTGTAGCTAGTTGTGAATGGACTTGATCCATCCCCATGATATTCTCTCCTACATAGAACGCTTCCAATTTCATCACAATTTCCAAAGCTTCCAACTCTATCACAATCTTTTATTGTGTCAAATGGAAACGTATATGCAACAATAAACATGAAATAAACCATTATTTGTGTTGTTCATCTAGAATCTAGAATGTTATCCAATCCTTCAATATGTTAAACCTTTTATCATAGTCCCATACTGATTCATTTAATATATGCTTAATCTTCTTCAGCTTTGTAATGCACTGGGACTGAGATTTAGGCTTCTGGAATTCTTTCAGTAACGCTTGTCTTACTTCTTCCAATGTCCTTGTTTGGCCTGTAGGTGTGGTATTTTGATATTTATTATACCATAATATTTCATGATATTTGAAGGTTGTTTCCAACAGCACAATCTTCACATCATTTTCCTAGACAATATTTACAATCCATATTGTGTCACAAATGAACAATTTTTTTTCAGGGCCTTCTAACCCATCCCCTTGAAAGAGAGGCATCCTTAAGGTGGGATCTACCCTTTCCATTGTATTATGTGTGGTATTATTTACTGATACCACTAATTGATTCTGACTCAATGTACCACTTCCACTACTTTGATTACTTCCACTACTATATTTACTTCCTCCACTAATTACAATTGACAAAACTTCTTATCTTACCTCAGTTCTTGGCGACACACATGGGGTTGTGGGTTCAACGTAGAGTCTAATCTGAGTGGGATATTCTTCTACTGGACTGAGATGTAGAATATTTTATTTTGGGCACAGACTCCCTTCGATCTAGAATATTGCACTAGTGTCTATTTCCTCGATATCATTGTGTTTCCCTTCTCTCTCAGCCACGCTCCTCTTCTTATTCGATCTAAATCTCTAACCACTGTGAAATACTCCAATTTTTTCATTCGTTGCACACTTTTCTTCACTCGACATCCTCATCCCATCCGTTCCTCATTCCTTATTTTCATCCCTTTCTATGTTCAAATCATTATGTGGCCAGCCCCCAATTCCTCTATGTGTGTGAAGGTGCTTAGCAATCAAATTCCATCGTCATAACACTTTTGTCACACAAAAACATATTAATCCACGTAGCTATTGACTTCAGGTATCTTCCACGTGGTCATTTAAATAATTCCCTCTACACAATGGTTTACGACTAAGTGCAATCTATAGAAAATTCAGTAACGTAACCTCCCAGAACATTATCTAATTAGTAGCCAATTGCACGTGATATCCTATTGCTTACTACATTAACTTGTCAAATCAATTCAAGAGTCCAATTTCTCGAAACCGTAGTATGATATCTTTCGATTTGTTCAATAAATCTCTAGATCCACTCTACTAATACAATCAAGAAGTCAGCAAAGAAAATTTCATGCAAATCTGTAAAAATATACCTTTGTAACCATTCTTCCACATTGATCCTTAGATTATGATTCTGATCTACTGCAAACTTGATCTCCTTAGTATTCCACCATTCTCTAATATCCTCATTAGTAGTCCTCCACATCCCCCTCAATCGCAAATCTCAGTCCCAGAAACAGAACCATTTGTTGGCACGCAGTGGCCAAACTCTAGGTTAATCATTAGTTCACCAACAAATCCCAAGATACCATCCCTTTCGACATCACTTGCTAGTAGGTGAAGTCTCATCCAAAGTACCTATGGGGAGTGCAGGAACCAGTTTTCCATAGTGATGGAGGAATATGAGGAATTCATACCTTACTGTTTACTTACCTTTAATTATCATGCAATATACCATGTGCGCGACATTACTCCACTTAAAATTTATTCATTCATCATTAACTTAAGTGTGCGTGATCATAAAAACATATATTAGTGACATATTCAGACTACTAAACATTCACCATCATTGCGAAGTAGCCACAACTAGTAAACATATCTATACTAACTATCCATCACATGTGTCAGAAACATAACACACATAACCAACACATCAAGACACGATATTTAACATGGTTCACCCCAAACTAGGCTACGTCCACAATAGTTGGCTTCTTATTCATTCATTCATAATCTTCATTACATTCAAGTGCATTGTGTTTATACATAGATATTTAGTTACAACCCAAACTTTCCCTAGTCGTAGTCGTTCTATGTTGCATTGCAAACATACGTCTTGACTCATATTCAATTGACTCAGAACTCTCCTCAAAGCTCTATTCTCCAAGTGTTCACTCTTCGCTATCCATCACTCAAGACTACCTTCTACCCAAAACTCATTACAGATTTATAGTATTCTATTAGGGCTAATCCCATTACAAGATGGTTATAAAGTGGAAAAAATGTCCCAAAACTTCCTAACTAACTCTCATTTCTTTTGCGTTGGCTCCTGATAATGTGCTAGATGCTTTTCGCACGTGCTACTCCTTTTCCAAAATGCCACATGATCCACTTCTGCATTATTCCCAAAACTTATACAAAATAACTTGCTCCAACAAAGGAAAATAGCACAATCCAGTTTGTCTCTTAGATTCAGTATTACTGAATGTGTTAGGGGAAGCTATAGGCAAGGCATTACGAGATAAGTTAGGGGCTTTGTATTGGCCTAAGTCCCTGGTAAACAAAATTTTCCTACAGAAGAAGTTGTACAACCTAAGTATGAAATATGGAGACTCAATAATAGAGCATCTGCACGCCTTCAATACTATGCTAAGTTAGTTATTGTTCGTTGATATTAAGATTTTTGGTGAAGATAAGTGTATCGTTTTATTGTGCTCTTTATAATACTTGTGGGATAGTCTAGTCGTGGCCATATGAAGTAATGCAACTACGTTAAGTTTCAATGATGTGATCTCATTCTTGTTGTTGGAGGAGATGAGGCGAGAAAACATGGAAATACAAAGCAAAGATGCCTTATTTGTAAGAGGATGCTCCAAGGAAAGAAATAAAAAGCAGCCCTCAAGTGGGATATCTAAATCTAGAGGAAGATCTAAATATCTAGAAAAATGCATAAAGCTATGTTGGAGATGTGGAAAAGAAGGGAATTACAAGAAACAATGTAGATTCAAAAAGTGTTGAGAGAGGGAAGGGATTTGATGATGCCCCTTCTACATAATAAAAAACCTTTGCAAATAAAGGAGGGTATATGTACTTGGCTTCTTCAAGCACATATGCAGATAATGAGGCATGGTTAGTCGACTCAAGTGCATCCTTTCATATGAATTCTCACAAGGAGTGGTTTTGTGAGTATAAAGGGTATGATGGGGGTGATTCTTTTATAGGAGATGACCTGATAGCCAAAATTGTAGGATGAGTAAAATTCAATTTGAAGCTCATGTATGCTATGATTAGAACACACCCTGGTGTTCTACGCATCCAAGGATTGGCTAGGAATTTGATTTCTATAAGAAAGATGGATGATGCAAGTGTAAAAATGGAGTTTAAAAATAAAATGCAAGATGGTTCGACGAGAAATGGTGTTGTTGAGCGGAGTTAAAATTGGAACTCTATATAAGTTGTTGGGAAGAACTTCTAGTGATGGGTGAAACATTTCTCTTGTTCCAAAAATTGGAGCTGAAGAAGGAAAATACATACAGTCTTTGGAGAAAATACTATGGTGTAGCATCAAAGTCTGGGGCATATCGAAGAGAAGGGGCTTCTACTACTACATGGTAAAGTATGCTTGAGGGTATTTAAAATTTCTCTCTGGATCTTGATTTTTGTGAACATTTATTGTATGGGAAGAAAAATCGGGTAAGATTCACATCTAGTGCTATGAGGGCAAAGGGAATTTACAGTTAGTGCAAAGTGATGTGTTTGGACCTATGGCGATTCCATCAATAGGTAAATTTGTGTATTATGTCTCATTTATAGATGAATTCTCGAGGAATACATGGATTTATTTTCTCAAGAATAAATCTGAAGTCTTTGAAAAATTTAAAGAGTTTAAGGCTCTTGTGGAAAATTAGACATAGAAGAAAATTGAGGTGCCAAGGACAGAGAATGGTGGAGAATTCTGTGAGAATGAGTTCGAGGAATTATATAAGAAATGTGTATAGAAACGTAGAAGACTAATACATACACACCTCAACATAATGGAGTTGTATAAAGGATGAATAGGATTCTAATGGAAAGAGAAAGGAGCATGCTCAATGGTGTTGGGTTGGGATAGAAATTTTTGGCAGAGGTAGTGGACATTGCATGTTACCTGGTAAATCGATCACCTTCATCAATGTTGGATAATCTGAATCCACACAAGGTATAGATTGGTAAGAAACCCTCTTTGACACATCTCAAGGTTTTTGGTTTTGATGCTTAAGTACACTTTCCAAAGGAAAATAGGATTAAGTTGGATAAAAGGATGAAAAGTGCATTTTTATTGTCTCTAAAGATGGTCTGAAAGATTATAAGCTTTGGAACCTAGAAATTAAGAAGGTAGTGTATAGTTGAGATGTGGTATTTAGATAAATCAAAGATGTTTTCAAACAAGAAGTCATACCAAGGGAGGAAGAACTAGAGAACATAGAGTTTGAATTGAAGGATAATGAATCAAAATCTACAAAAGAATGGAAATAAGAAGAGCCTCATACTCCAGTATTGAGGAGATTGATTTAGGAAAGAAAGAAACCATAAAAGGTATACTCCACCTAATTTTTGTTCAAATTTTTATTTGTTTATTACTGATGATGATTCTAGAACTATTAGGGAGGAAGTGGATTCAGAGGATGGAAAAATATGGAAAAATCCCATGGTTTAAGAAATGACAACCATGGACAAGAATGAGGCTTGGGATCTAGTGGAGTTGCTGACTATAAGAAATACCATTGGTAGAAAAGGGGTGTTTAAGAAGAAGTTGAATGCATAAGGAAAAGTGTAGAAATACAAAGCTTAGTTAGTAGCAAAAGGTTATTCCCAAGTAGAGGTAATTGACTTTGGTGAAATGTTTTCCCTAGTTTCCAAGTTAACTTCTATTATATTTTATTTTATTTTTTGTTTTTTCTTTTGATTTTGAAGTAGAACATATGGATGTGAAGACAACATTCCTACATGGAGATCTGGAAGAAGAAATCTACATGAAGCATCCATAAGATTTGCATTGAAGGGAAAGAACGAGTCGGTATGAAGACTGAAAAAGTCCATGTATGGGTTAAATCCAGCACCAAGGACATGGTATAAAAAAATTGATACGTATATATTGTGACTTGGATTCACAAGAAGCAAATTCGATCACTGTGTGTATTTCAAATTAGTATGTGATCATCTTATTTATTTGGTATTATATGTGGATGATATGTTGTTGATAGGAAACAACAAGGGAATTATCCAAGATGTGAAAACTAAATTGTCCTCTAAATTTGACATGAAATATCTTGGTGCTGCAAATTTATTTTGGGCATGGAAATTAAATGAAATTGGGAGACCATGAAACTTTGTTTGAAATAGAGAAAATATGTTGAGTCGATATTACAAAGGTTTAATATGCATAAATGTAAATCTATCAAGATCCTTATTCATGTAGGTGTAAAGTTATCTGCAAATTAGTGTTCGAAGACAAAGGAAGAGGACATGTCCAATGTTTCGTATGCTAGTGTGTTTGAAAATTCAATGTATGCAATGGTTTGCACTAGACCAAACATTGCACATGTAGTGGGATTTTTAGCATGTATATGTCAAAACCAGGGAAGGAGCATTGGGAAGTAATAAAGAGGGTTTTTACTTATCATGAATTGAATTAGAGGTGCAACTCTAAAATAGGTTGTTGGTTTTCCCAGTTGGATTTCAAGGGTAAATATATGTGTATATGTGTGGTTGCAATTGTTTTCTTTTTGGGGTTAAGAATATATATCTGCATTTCATTAATGAAAAAAGTTTAAAAATTACATATAAACCATAGAGTTTATGATTTCCTTTTGAAGTTTATGATAGATTAGATAGTTCGAATACTTGAAGGTTTTTGAGATTAAATGTTCCATTCAAGCAATTACATTTCTATAACTTAATTCCTTGTAATTTAGAAACATTCTAATTTTATGTTCAGTTTATGTTTTTGTAGCATTATATTCGAATATGTGTTGATTTTTGACATTTGAATAAAGTGTCCTTAACAGACAACTACCCTATCCCACCTATGGAGGATATCCTCCAACAAGCCTCTAGGGATGAAATGATGTATCTTTTAGATGGATTATCAGGTTACAATCAGATAGGCCTCAAATATTTTGATAATCACAAAACCACATTCAATACTCGTTGGGGCACATATCCATATCAAAAGATGCCTTTTGGTTTGATTAACGTCGGAAGTACCTTTCAACATGCCATGGACATTGCTTTCAAAGGCTTGTTGGGTAAGATTATAATTGTCTACTTCGATGACCTCATTTGTTTCTCCAAATATCGAGGTAGTCATTTTGATCACCTTAGGCAAGTGCTTCTTAGAATTCGTAAGTTTTGCATATCCTTAAATCCTAAGAATACCATTTTCAATTTTTTGGAGGGAAAACTCTTGAGTCACATTGTGTCTCAAGAAGGTGTCAAATTTGACCCTAATAGGGTGATAGTAATCAAAAGGATACCCTTACTTAGCAATAAAAAGTAGATGCAATATTTCTTTGGAAA
>JASDQU010014773.1:43619-53686 GCA_032191745.1 Picea mariana | reverse complement strand
ACTTTGTCCAATTTTCCACTTGTCCATATATCCAATAGCCACTTGACCACTTAACCCACTTTCCTCATTTTGGGGTTAACCTTCTTATAACTACTTTCCATAATTAGAAAGTTCTCCATTTACTTTATTATTTAAATAATCCTCTTTGAATTTATCACTTCACTTTATTATTTAAATAATTTCTTCTTTGTAAGCACTTTGAGTTCTTTGACCTTTTGGGGCTTCAAGCCAACATATGAGGGTCCTCCAACTTTGTAAGGCAAAAACTCTCAAACCGTGAGGATTTATGTGATGGTCCACTTACCAACGGAAATGGCATGATGGGCACTATCCATATAGTATAGTTTTACTGACAAGTTCATTGATCTTCATCTCATTATTCCACAATTAAGCATGGGTTCTCTAACCATTCTTATAGGATAACTCAACCGCAAAGTATCTTCCCATGAGGGATTTCACAATAAGCGGACCACTTTGGAGTTCATCCATTTGTACTCCCTATAAACCATGAAAAGACAATAATGAGTCATATTTACATCAATCCAACTTGGAATAATCCATGAATGATCAATACATTGATTCATCAATCCATCTTCATCTATGCATCATATATCAATGACTTCACTTGACATCAATCTATTGACAACAATGACAATACATATTACATCAATATACTATGACAAGACATCAATCCTTTGACCTTTGACATCAATCCTTTGGCATCAATGACAACATGATCCAACAATCTCCCCCTTTGGAATTGATGGGAATACCAACATTGATGTCAACACCAATCATTGATGGCAACATGTATACATGGAATTGCTCTTTATTAATAGTCATCTCAATCACATCAATGTGACTATCTCTCCCCCTTTGACATCAATGGAAAAGGGTCATTCTCTCCTTGGGGTTGCTACCCATGCCTGAACTCTCCTTGGGGATTCTCCCCTTGCCTGGATTCCTTTATCTTCCTCTGAATAATCTCTCCCCTTTTGAACAAGGAATATCACTCTAATGTAATTCTGAAGATATATTGCTCATGCTCCCTCTATGACCATCACTCCCCCTAGAACTATGCATCTGTGCTCTTTCCCCAAGTATAGGGCTCCTTTTTCCAAGTATTTATCTTTGCATCTGATAAATGTCTCCTCCTAGAATCATGGCAATAATAATGACTCCCCCTATGGGTATGTCTCCCCCTATTTTCTCTGCAATATGAACAATATGCTACCACTACAATATGATTTTTCTGCAAATGCTACTACTCAACCGGAACATAGATCAACTACTCAAGAATGATTTGTTCTTCTTATGAAGATCCTTGGACCTGTCCATGCTTCAAACTCATGCCATAACATACATCATGAAGAAAAATATATGTCAACAATGAAATCATGAAAAAAACATCAACCAAGTACATCATGTGCCATATTGTGTGCCCACCATGCACAACACCCATGTACATCAACCATGTACATCAATACCATAGAATATGCCATAAGATATCATCAATGGAGTGTATCAATCGTATGCCTCTACCAACATGCCAACCATGTGCCTCAAACAAGTGTCATATCACTCATGATATGCCTCTACCATGAACCAAGTTCCAACCATGTATCTCAATCACTCAAGTGTCTCAATTATGTCATCATGTACCAAAGTGTATGCTAAACAAATAATACCAATGGTGTACTTTAACCAAGTACTATCACCCACAAAAATATGTCATATATGAGTGCATTAATATTGCACTTAACATGTATCACCACCTGTACCAAGAAAGTGCATCAACCATGCACCAATACCACAACAAGATGAACTACAATCAATATGCGTCCTCATACATGTATGCCATATCCAGCATAAAACATATGCCAATAATATTGCTAGCAGGTGCCTCTAACAATTGTACCTAAAGTGTACCAATCATGCATCAAATATAGATCAAGCTATGACTCATCAATGGTGTACAACATGACCACTTCATCAACTCATCAACTATATGTCCCAATATGTAGCCCATCCATATTCCAAATGCATGCACCAAGATATCCGACAAATATGCTTCCAATAATACATCATAAGATATATCAATGAAACTCAAATATGTACCAGCCATGTACCCCAACAGATTAGCCTCAACCACCATTCACTACAACAAATACTAAGAATCCAAAAATGTATGTACTAGAAGTGTGCCTCAATAGATCAATCATGATATATCTCATAACCAAGGTGTCATAACTTCACTATCACAACCAACATTGTTCCTCAATTGAAAAATTTCTCAATCCACACTCTAGGGTTAGTACCATGCATCCAAGATAGTCTTTTAACACTCAACCATATGTCATCACCATACATACATCAATTATGTATTCCAACATGTAATCATGCAAACATGCAACAAACCATGTCAAAACCTACAACGAACCATGTTAGACCCTGAAACACATAATTATACCATCATACCATGTTGCAACTCATATGCATAGCCTTTTTCCCAAGGCTATTACCACAGATACACGGCTTGCTATACATACAACTTGTGTATGTACGCGACCTATTTATAGGTCAGCCCATGTATGTATGCGTCTGTTACCAATGCAACCCGCATATTCTTCAGAAGATGCCAAACTTGAGCTTTCCTTAAGGCTGCCATTCTATTCTGATTGTCCAGTCTTCTTCACCCACTTCTGAAGGTGTCCCAGCCTCTAAGAACTTGAGCTATGAGCTTCCATATTTTCAAAAATGTCTTCCTTCATTCTTTCTTCTAGTCATGCTATATGAAGCACCCCTCATGGATTGTCTTCTTGTGTTCCAACAATCCTAGGATTTGTGGCCAGATCCGCTATAGTTGTAGCATCTCATGGTGTGACAATGAGCAATAATGTCTCCTACTTGATTACATATCCAACACCTTAGGGTGTTATGAGTTCTTTCATTATCTCTCCCTAAATAATACCTACATTCCAAAGCTTTGTGACCATATTAATTACACGAGTAACAGTGACCATGAAAAACATTTTCATGCCTTTTCTTTGGTGTCCATCTTGAAGGTGTCTTGAATTTTCTTTGAGATGTAAAGATGGCTTCTTGATGTCTTCTTTGCTTTGTTCTTTTGAAAGTTTCCTTCCCTTGTGTATATGGTTGACTTGCAACATTATTTCCATCTTTTGAGAAGGGGACTTACCTCAAGCTTCTTTGAGGTGTTTGCTTCAACATGTGTAGCTTCTTTGTTGTATCCAAGACCTGATTTATCATTTGGTGATCTTTGATTATCCAAGATCTCATTCAAGATTGTTGAGCTATTCAAGAATTTGTTTGAATTTTCTACTTTCTTTCTAAGATCAACAACTTCATCTTCCAACTTATGACATGACTCTTCCTTTTCATTTACTTGATTCTTTAATAGTTCCTCTACCATTTTTGCTTCTTCAATTTTGGTCTTGAGATGAACATTAACTTCAAGACTTTCTCTAATCTCATCATCCACCTTCTTATTCTCTTCTATTTTATTCTTTAGTCTTTTGATCTCTTCTTCCTTTTCTTCTAATTGAGTCTTTTTACTTTCTTCTTGTTCTTTGAGTATTTCCTTTAGTTGCAACATATACTTTTGATTCTTTTCAATAAACCTTTTAGTGTTCTCCGAAAGATAACTATAGTCTATATAACTATGGTCATAGTTGTATTCATATAGTCCCCAATCAACTTTCTTTTTAATCTTTGAAAGTTCTTCTTATACTTCTTCCATGGGATAACCATCATTTGATTCTATACCAACTATTTCTAGATCTTGTTCTTCACATGTAGAGAAACATTCAACATCATCACATTTAGAATCATTGCAATTAGAGGATTTTGGAGATTCTTTACCTTCATTGTTCTTGGTGGAGTTGTTTTTAGTATCTTCCTTCTTCTTTTGGTATGTCTCCTCTTAGCCATAGATCCTTGGCGAAAGTGCATTGTCCCATGCTCTCTTTGATAGAAATTGAGAGTCCGTTGAGAATGGTCTTGAGATCCAATCCATCATTCTTCTTTTCTTCCTTTTGATCTACAAACTTTGACTTGTTATTCAAAGGAACTGATCCACCAATAGCTTCTTTCAAAATACTTTCTCCTTTTTCCTTCAAATGAACTTTCATTTCTATTATCCATGTTGAATAATTTTCTTCATCAAGGATTCGAACTTCATCATCGATTTGTGTGTCCATGAATCTCCTCCAAGCTTGTTAAGGCTTATAGTAAATCCCTGATCTGATACCAATTGTTGGACACACCGACCACACTGAGAGGGGGGGTGAATCATTGTAGGGCTCTTTTTCAACTTCCCTTCACAAAACTCCTTTGGTTAGCTATCACCATTTACTCATCACTTATTATTGTCATTTATAACTAGATAAATGTGATCATATATCAACAACATATATCATCAATAATTCATCACCACAAGGAACAAAAAGAACACAAGATGTATGTACAATTTCCTTTTTATTACGGACACAGTCCTTGGGTTATCAACAACAACTGAATAGAGTACAACTGTACAACAACACCATCTCTACAATGCAAGACTCGTCCTACACAACTCAGCACCAACTGAGAACATGATTCAATCCTCAACAGATACCAATCTGTCAACAGGTATGCAACCTGTCAGTAGTGCAACATGCATATATACACGCCCTACCAATAGTATAGCTCGCATATGTACATGGTCGATCTGTACTGCAGCCTATGTATTCCCTCTGAACAATTAGGGTTTTATCTACTTGAAAAACTCAGATCCTCTACAGCCTTCAGTCACATCTACTTTTGTCTTTCACTTTCCAATTTGTACCATAACCAATCTCAACACTTCTATGCTCTCCAACAACTTACTCACGCTCCTCAACCATACAATATGAATGCTACTCAATCATGTATAAGTGTTGAAGGAAAATATCCCTGTGGATAGGTAGATCTCCTCAAAGAGATAGACTCTTAACTCTAAGACAGAAAGTGCTTATCATGGCCACTGACTTCCTTTTAGATCTAGGTGGACTAGTGCGTGAGGAGGAAGGAGAAAGGAAGTACCTTTTACCGTTGTTTGTCCCTGCACGCTCCGAATTGAGCTCCAATCTTTCGCTCCTCGATAAGCCCTGTAGAGAAACAAAGTACGACCACTTCCTACTCTATCAAGATTAGTCCAAAATAGATCTATCTACTAAAGAGACAAATTCATGTGAGATTGAACACGAATTAGAAAGAAACGGGCCAAGCAAATTATATTAATGAGGACAAAACATTGCTTACAGTCGTAGATATGTTGCAGCAGTTTCGTCAAGTCCTCCTTGTCTACCCCTTGCTCAAAAGATCCACGATCTGAATGATGATAGCTTCACCGATTTCCCCCTATGAGATCATAGGTCTCTTTCTTCCAAATCATGTATGTTCCAGCACCACTTGTAAGATCATAAGTTTGGTGTGATTCTTCCTTTCCAGTCCCTTTTCACCATGAGAAAGCTTGTTTATATACCCTTGGAGAGGCTCAACAACTTGAGATATCTTTAGGGTGAGTTGAGGATTTTCCTCCTTCAGTTAGGGATCTACCCTAAGATCATGGCTTGATTGAGGATTCGAATTCAACTGCCTTCTAAGAATCAAAAGATCCTTCCCCCATTCTTCTCAACAAATCAACTGCTGCCCAGAATAGGTAGCGCTCCCCTAAAAGGGCACTCAGAGCATTATAGCGCTCCCTAGTAGGCTTTAGGGGGGCGCCAGCACTCCCTAAACCCATCAACGCTCCCTCAGAAGGGATATCATAGCTTTATAACACTCCCAGACAGTGTAAGGGGGGGTGCCAGCACTCCTAAGAGAAGTATAGGGGAGCGCTCCCGTCCAAAAACTCAGTTTTTTGGGTGCTTTCAGATGGCAAGAGGTTCATAAGCCTGTTGACTCATTTCTCTTCTTCCAAAGAAAATGTTTGAGGTGTTTCAAGTGTCCTTCTTATGTCATTATAGGCACGACATAGGCATCATGGAAGTATGCTTTCTTTGACACTTGCGACACTTGTGAGCAAAATGTGACACTTGCGACACCTATAATGACGACACTTGCAACACTATCGAAGTGAGTAATTTCGATGTGTAACAATAAGAAAATAGTATACTATGGAAACCATGTCAATACTAAAACATAAGAGTGTTGCTCACTCTATCAATCAACCAACATAAACATATCACAAAATCCATACCAAGAATGCCTTAAGCATTCACCATACAATAAGAAAGAGTATCCATCAAAACAACTATGTAACCATACCATAATTTCTATGGTAGATATGAACCCATAGAATGCATATTTGGAACTTGCTTCAGCCTTCAAGATCCTGGAACCATCTCACACTCAAGTCTTCATGAATTCCACCAAGTGTATGTTCTCTGACCTCCTTCAACCCGCGTGTGTACGCACTTTGGCTCATTGCATCCCACGTATGTACGCTCTATGGCCCATTGTTTCTCAGGTACTCCTTCAGAAACTAGGGTTTCTGAACTTTCAAAACTTTTGTCGTCAAGATCTCAGACTTACGGAAACTTTGATGCATCCATGAGATCCTCCATTCAATCTCTCTCTCAGAATAGATATTCAATATATGCTCAAGAGATGTGTTTACAAGATACCCTTGCCTCTAATTTATACTCTCCAAGTAGCTTCCTTGGAAGCATCTTCTTGGCCACTTTGTCCACATAACCACTTTGTCCACATAGTTACTTATGTCCAACTTTTTCCAATTTTCCACTTGTACATATATCCAATAGCCACTTGACCACTTAACCCACTTTCCTCATTTTGGAGTTAAACCTCTTATAACTACTTTCCATAATTAGAACATTATCCATTTACTTTATTATTTAAATAATCATCTTTGACTTTATCACTTCACTTTATTATTTAAATAATTTCTTCTTTGTAAGCACTTTGAGTTATTTGACCTTTTGGGGCTTCAATCCAACATATGAGGGTCCCCCAACTTCATAAGGCCATAACTCTCAAACTATGAGGAGTTATGTGATGTTCCACATACCACCGGAAATGGCATGACAAGCACTATCCATATAGGATAGTTTTACTGATAAGTTCATTGATCTTCATCTCTGTATTCCACAATTAAGCATGGGTTATCTAACCATACTTCTAGGATAACTCAACCAAAAAGCATATTCCCATGAGGGCTTTCACCATAAGGGGACCACTTTGGAGTTCATCAATTTGTACTCCTTATCAACCATGACAAGACAATAATAAGTCATATTTACATCAATCCAACTTGGAATAACCCATGAATGATCAATACATTGATGCATCAATACATCTTCATCTATGCATCATATATCAATGACTTCACTTGACATCAATCCATTGACAACAATGACAATACATATTACATCAATATACTATGACAAAACATTGTTCCTTTGACATCAATCCTTTGGCATCAATGACAACATGATCCAACAATTCCCACTAAATAGTATCAGTGGGTTGCATTCACAGGTTTTCATCTATGCACATAATGACTTATTAGACACTAGAAGAGTATCATACATCAATTTCAAGTCACTTGGCCTCATTTTAAGTCAGTTACAGGGTGTCAGATTCAGTTGGTCGGTGCCTCCATTGTCAATCTGAGGGATAGTATGGCTGAATGGATTTCAAATTCATAGTGCCCCATAGAATACTATAACCTATTGGAAATATACACAATAGTCACCAATATCCTTATGTCCATCAACATCTTGATGGCACCCAAGTGGGCTCATTCTGACCTTGTTTAGCTTGTCTCAGAACCATGATCTTTTTCCCCTAAGGGAGGCCTTATTGGGATTATTTTTTATTTATGAAACCATCCTATACCAAAATTCTATATTTCTAGGCTACTTAGTTCATATTTCATGAATTGAGGACTCAATTTGCAAAATTTTCAACATTGGCCCCTTTTGTTGGTCATTGGGCGGGTCCCATGAGAACATGGTTTTTCATAGGAAATAAAATGAAATATATTTTTTGTGCGGGAAATTTACACCTTGTAGGGATTAGGATAATATTTCCAATGGGCTATAATGTGTATCATTCTGAGTTCATGTGACTAGTCTATGAAGGGAACGAATTGCACTCCTCCTAAATGGACAAAATCCATAACTGTGACTTCCTGATAAGTTTTTTTTTTTTATATTTGACTTAAAAGGAAAATCAGGACTATAGATGACGTAGAGTAGTGAAATATATTTCCAACAGTATATCATATGCCTAATTTCAACCCCTGATTATTAAGAATGAGCCTTTGCAAGTTCGGGACTAGTTTCAGACACCGGGTTGGTAACAATGATTCAGGGTTAAAAATTTGGTGTGATAGGATCAGAATAAAAAAATCAAAGATTCCATGATATATTGGACATAGAGGCCTTTCCAATGATTCCTCATTTTCCTCATTTCAACATCATATGATCTAGTTAGAGTTATCATGAATCTCTAAATTGGTTGAGGAAGGATGGTCTAACCAGTTGGCATGATAGACTTTTGGGGTAGTCAAAGCAGTGATTAACAACCTCATCACAATGTTTCATTCCCAAATTGTCGAAGTAATTTTTGATAGCTTTTTTATGATACTTTATTTTCCTTGATTGGATATCATATGGTGATGTGGCATATTTTGCAAGGTCGAGCATCTTGTGGGCCCCACAAGAAAATCAAGGTTTTCGAGATCAGACATTCCCGGCCGAAATTGAGGGCCTAGGTGGCATAGAATCAAATTGTTGATGGCATATTCATGACGGTATCATCGAGACCTTTTTTATTTTATTTGCGTTGAATTCTGTCTCTTTCTCATCTGGTATCATTTTGGTCTCCATCAAGTCAAATTCAAGTCAAAGTCAAAGTTTGACCTGACACATTTATAGAGGAAATAAAAAATAATATAAAATTAAAAAAGGGAGTAAAAGGGAGAATGATTTTCATTCCCCTCCCATGCAAAATTGGAAATTAAAATAGAAAAACACAAAACCCCATCTCCTCCCTCTCTCAGGTCATTTGGCAGTTTTGCTGAAGGAGGGGGAGAGTGTTGTGCAACATCGACATGGAGCAGAGGTTTTCAGGCAGTAGCAAGCAAGGATCAAGCTGCAAAGTCTCCCATATAACAAAATTAACGAATGAGAAGGTACCCCATACCTTCAAAATCACTTCCCTTGGTTGCTTAGAGATATGAAAGTGTTGTCTTTGATGGATTTTCACTAAAAAGGGTTGATTGTTTGTCATTAAAATTGTTCGTTCAAATTTTTAAATGGATATTTTAGTTTATGGGTGATTGCTGGTTCAGAATTAAAGTCTTGATATAATTTTCCTTTTGTTGTCCCTAAATGTTTACCTAAGAAAATTTGCAAGAGGAAGGGGATTCAAACCCCTCTTGGGCACTAAGCCCAAGCTACGGCCCCTTCTATAAACTTCCTTTAATTTCTAATTTGTTTTTGTTTTATAGGACTGTACCTATCAAAATAGAGGCCAGGGGGTTTGAACCCCCCATCTCCCCCTTTCCCACACTCACAAAAAATATTTTCCATGCAAAATGCAAAAAGAGAAGGGGAGGTGGGTCGAACCCGTGACCTCCTCCTCTTTTCTATAGTTATAAACCAATTTTATTTCATAAAAATTAAATTTATAGGCATGTCCCCCTCCACCGTTGGTTTTGCGCACATGGATCCATCGCCACACTATTCAGGATGGAGTCCCCATCACTTTTGCACAACAAAACACTGCCCTTTCTACCATTTCTCTTCCTGTGGGGGAACCTCCCAATTTTCTCTTCCCCCGCTCCTCCCAGAGCCATACATCCACCATGGGTCCATCTACAAACACAAAGGAAGTTGGGCAGAGGGTTGTCCAGCCACCAGGGCAGAGCCACCACCACCTAGTCCGTTGACCGCCTTCAAGGGAAAATAAATAAATAATTTTTTTCTGGGTTGGACTATAGTCTGCATATGGGTGGGGGTATATAATACTTTGTTTTTTTTGGTTTAATATATCAG
>JASDQU010014772.1:200883-211267 GCA_032191745.1 Picea mariana | reverse complement strand
ATAAGTAGCACATACATGGGATAAATGAAATGAACCAATGCAGTGATCAATAGAGGAAGAGGACAAAACCATGCATGATGATGAAGAAACAATACAAATCATAGCACAAGCAAGTCCAAATTTCAGCATTACATAGGACATGTTATATATAGAGAAGCAAATAGCGTAGAAGTCATTGAAAGACTTGGAACAATTGGAGTTGGTTTTAGCAAAAATACCAATGAAAGCATAGTATAGATTTCAAGTCAGGGTCACACAGGAGGTACAATCACAGGCCAGGGTTGATGTGACAGAACTGGAAGTCACCAAGGATGGTAAGGAAATACTACAACTGAAAATCGAGAAAGTCAATATGGAGAAGTGGGAAGAGAAGAAACACACAAATAACTTATAAAAGAAACTACATGAAGTCTTCAAAAATATTCCAGACAACTCACGGGCAGTAGAGAGCAGTGCAGAAGAACAAATACATATCATCACACAGAAAATCGAGGGGTAAAGGCAGGAGATAGAGGAACTAAAGGAAAAACTTACACCTACAACCCCCCTTGAAGTCACAGGCAAGAGAGAAAAATAGGCAACACTACAAACAAGTGTGATTGCAACGGAAGAAAAGGAAGTCGCAGAACTCTTTGACAAGACTGTGCAAATATGGACTAGTCTTGAGGAAGATGAGAAGGTCCAATAGTTGGATCAACAAGAATGCCAAGTCAATGCCGCAATGCAGGATCTGAATCAGAGACAGAAGGAAATGAGCATCACCGAAAGGCACATAGGATATGAAGAACCTGCAAATTGAACTAAAGGTTGTGCAGACAAATAAACAGGAAAGGCAGGCTCAATTGGAGCCCCTCCAGGAGCAAGCAATGCAAATAATTGCAGAACTGGAGGTAGAAAAGACAAGGATGGAACAAGCTCATACAGACAGTACATAATTATTGAACGAACATATTACAATGCAAATTGTATAGGCTGTAATAGAGAAAGTGGCGCAGGTGAAAGAAAAAGAGGAGGAACTAGCAGGGAAGTTCCACAATTTGGAGAAGGTTGTGCAAGGAATGCACACCGCCTGAGTGGCTCAGAACGAGCCACATGTCAGTGTTGGGGGCCTTTCGGTGCAGGCCTATTTTGGGGAGAAAAACCAATTTTGGAGTGCGTGCCATATATGCAGAAAAAGTATCATGCCAAAGATGGAGGAAAAGCAACATGCCAAACATCGAGGAAAAGCATCACAACGCACATGCAGAAAAACCTAGCCATGTTAGGGTTAGGGTTTTTGATATGAATGTAATGGCTATGAGCCAATAGAGTAGTATAAATAAATACCTACGAGGCCTAGTAGAGGTTGGTCAATATGCTAGCGAGATGGTTAATGAGCTAGAGAGTGGGTTTTTGAGGCTTAGGTCACAGGATGTGGAGCCTAGTGTGGTCTAGTCCACCTCACGGATTGAACTTGTCATAATTTTTGGTTGTAATCATGGAGAATGTAATGCGCGCGGTGCTGCCTTTGAAGAATTATGAATAAAAGAGAAGAAGAGCCAAATATTTGTGGATGTATCCCCAGGGGGGTGAACCATGGTAACCCTATGGTGTTAATGTGTGTGAATGGTTATTTTACTGTTTATGCTATTTATCAGCGAAAGAATGGATGGTTAGCTTATATTATTACACCATGCATGCATAGTTTCCTTGATGAATGAATACTAGATCTAGATGAATTGAGTAATAAATATGATGCATAAGAAAATGACACATATCACATTCCCAATCCCTTCCCCGACTGTAGACATCTGAGTCTTGCAGTCCCCCATAAGCTATCTCGGGTGAGACTGCATTGTGCACTCTGTGTGCAGTGTTTCCTTCCGGTTTACCAAGAGGGCCAACAGTTTGAGGGTTTTGTTGGAAACCTTTGAGATTAGAACTTGTGTCAGTGCTATCATCCAACACCTCACATAATCTAGGAGGAAAAGACACTGGATGAGGAATTCACTGATGTGAATCCAAAGGTGAGTCATTTTCACATTTTTTGTCCAATTTATATCCATGTACTGATAGAGAAGACGACCCAAGTTGGATCCCCCTTTAGCAGGAATGGTTTATTTGTGGGTTACAGTGAGACTTCAAAGGCTTACATGATTCCAGAGTAGAAGAGAACAATAGTGATCAGAAATGTAAATTTTGAGGAAGAATTTGCATCTAGAAAGTCCCATGAACCTATTGTAATGACATAGGATGAGGAGTAGGAAGCTCTAAAGGTTGAGCCTAGGTCACCAATGATTTCTAGTGTAGTACAACAGAGGGGGAGATAGTAGCCCATTCCACTTTTTTCAGGAGACCTCGATGGTTCACTCAGACATTGAGGGATGATCAGGAGCATGTTGAGACTCCTAGGATCACATTCAAAGAGAGAAGAGCTCCAAAGAGTTTTCCAAGCTATATGACATTGATGAGTATCTTTTTAGATTCCAAGCCTTCCAAATTTTAGGAGGAAACAAACCAACAAGTATGGTGAGATTCCATGGTGGAGGAGTACACATATAACATGAAGAATGATGTTTGGAACATAGTGCCAAGACCAGAGGGGAATACATTTATGAGTTCCAATTGGATTTACAAGATCAAGCATGCTATAGATGGAAACATTGAGAAGTTCAAGGTGAGGTTTGTGGTGAGAGGATTCTCCTAGAGAGAGGGAGTGGACTATGAGGAGACATTTTCTTCAGTCGCTAGGTACAATTCCATCAGAGTAGTTATGTACTTGGTTTCATTTATGGGATGGAGGATACATTATATGGATGTGAAGACAAATTTCCTTAATGGGATCATTAAGGAAGAAGTGTACATGGAACAACCTTAGGGATTTGATGTAAATGGGAGGATTCCCATGTGTGTAGTCTTAAGAAATCCATGTATGGACTCAAACAGGAACCAAAAGCATGATATTATTGGATCAATGGATATCTACAGAGTATGGGCTTCACCAAAAGTGAAGTAGATTCTAACATATATTACATATTTGTTGACACTGATCAACACATTCTAGTGTTGTATGTAGATGACTTGTTTTTTATAGGTGCAAAGTAGACATGGTAGCTAAGTACAAGATCAAAGACATCAACATGATGCATTACTTCTTGGGTTTTGAGGTTTGGAACAGACCAAGGGATATTTTCCTTGGGTAGGGTAAATATGCAATTGAAATCCTAAAGAGATTTCAGATGGAGGACTAGAAACCTATGGCCACACCCATGATCACAAATTTGAAGAAGGTGATGGTTTTAGACTCATAGTTGGTGGATCCCATGTTATATAGGAAGTTGATAGGTTCTTTGATGTATTTGGTCAACACTAGGATAGATATATGTTTTGTAGCAAACACCTTGCGTCAGTTCATGGTGGAGCTAAGGTAGGAGCATTAGGTAGTAGAAAAACATGTGTTCAAGTATTTGGGGGGCAAAATGGAGTATGGTTTGAGATATATTGGTTATGGTGAAGGGAAGATGCAAGGGTATTCAAACTCAAATTGGGAAAGTAGTGCAACAGATAGGAAGAGCACCTCAGGGTGTTTCTTTAACTTGGGATCAACAATGATATCCTAGTTCAACAAGATGCAAACTTTCATAGCACTTAGCTCAACAAAGGAAAAGTACATGGCAACCAATACTTCTAGTTGTGAGGCCATCTAGCTTTGCAAGTTACTTGCATGATTGTTTGATTAGGAGTTGGAACCTATAGTCATTTACTGTGATAATAGTTAAATCAAATTCTCTGAGAATCCATTGTTTCATGACATGTCCAAGCATATAGAGATCAATTAACACTTCATACGAGATAATGTTGATAAGGGAGAAATGAAGCTCCAATATATTCCCATAGATCAACATGTAGTTGATATTCTAACCAATCCCTTGGAAAAAAGGAAGTTTGAAGCATTCAGAGACATACTTGGATTTGTGTAGAATTAATTCCTCACTAAGAGGGAGTGTTGAGAAATATACCTTGGAAATGAACTTCCGCACAGGTTCAATGTGAATGTGTGAGAAGTAGTTTGAGATATTTTCTATTTTCAAAAAGTAATTCTATTTTGCAATTCACTTTAGTAAAAAAAAGTGAAAATTACTTTATTTAGTTGTTGAGTCTAAAAAGTGTATTTCATGTATGCATGACTTAGACTATGAGTAATCTCAAAAATATATTATTGTTTGGTCTCAGCTAGTATAAAGATAGGTCAAGTAATCCGGATTATTTTTAGAACGAACTCAAAGCCGAGATATCACAATGAAATACACATAAAAATTGCCAGAAACAGAGAAATACAACAATACATGATTTCTATTAATGAAAGAAATGTACAAAGACTGTAAAAATACAGAGTGCAAGAATCACTATAATGGTGGCAGCTTTATCTATGAGAAGAGATGTGACGGCTACCCTGCTTCTCAAGAAGATGATTACAATGAGGCTCTGAAGGCCTTTTTATGATAAACATAAATTCCAAAACCCTAGACATCGAAAAACCTAACCCTAGGAGATGAAGCGCCAAAAGTTAGGTGGGCCCCGTTGGGGGTAAGTTAGTACTTTAACTTCACGGGGTTGTAACTTTTGCATACGATCTTTGATTTAGGCATGTGATATCTTGTTGGAAAGGTCTTTTCGATAACTACACATTACGTCATCAAACTCAAACTATATTTGCAGTTTGATTGTGGAAAGCCAAGAAAACATTGTTTAGAGCCCCAAAATGGCCCTGGAAGTATAGAAAAATGTACTGACATGAAAAATTCCGAAATAAGCCAGTTGGAATAGGTGGGCGGCCACCAATATCCACCTAGATGTTGTGTAGGGCTTCAGGACAACCTCGTAAGTGCATAACCCACAATTACAAAGAAATGTCCCATTACAGAGAAACATGTTGAACTGAAAAATGTCAAGATGAGCTAGTTGGAATTTGGAACAGGTGGGTGGCCACCAATATCTACCTGTATCGATCCTCCCCCCTTAGGATGGAATGATCTCCATTGCGTTGAGTGCCCAGGGAAGAGGGGAAAATGTTTTCTGAATCTAAATCTTGGTGAGTTGCGTGCCTTGTTGGAGAAGTTGCGCTTCTTGGTCTGTGGAAGGTTGTCACAAACTTGTTGTTGGTGGGGTTGAATCTGTTCCACCAACCTGTTGTCTCTAGGCTTGATGGGGATTTTATGGAAGTCACACCACTCTCCAGTGTCATTATTTGTCTTTCATTTACCCTTATTTTCCCATGTCTTGGACTGGTTGTCGAGAGGTTGTTGGTTAGGGATGTCTTTACCATGCTTTGGTTGTTGCGTATTTGTAGACCCAAACTCCCATTTGTTCCGATGCCTAAATTTATTCTCCATTTTGACAGCATATTGATAGGCATATCTCAATGATGATATATTTAGGAAATCCATTTTGGTTTGAATGTACCTATGCAGATCCCCATGGTATTTTAGAACCAGATGTCGTTCAGAGTGTTTGATACCCATCTTGGTGCGCAAGGTATGGAAAGTATTTATGAACTCTGACACTGTTTGGCTCTTCTCTTGCTGCAGTGTGGTCCATCTCATGTACTAGTCTTCATAGTTGTCAATAGGGTAGTATTATTCATTGTTTGCATTCACAAAAAAATCCCAAGTGGGCTCGGCCCCATATATTTCAGATTCCTCTGTGGAACTTTTCTCCCAGTAAGTTTCCCACCAATGTTTGACATGGGGGAGAGCCTTGAGGAGTGCGAAGGTGATCTTTTCCTTGTTGGAAAAATTGTGAACAAAGAAATAACCTTCTAGCAAATTCAACCATTTTTCTAAGGCATCCACATCTATCTAACCTTCAAATATGGGAATATCAAAATTAACTTGTACCTTGAAGGGAGAGGTTCCTCCAAAGTGGTTGCTTGATGAAGATGCACTTGTTGTTATCGGCAGACATTGAAGGATGTGGGAAAAATTCTCCATCATTTCATCCCTCTCGCGCGAGAGCTTACTCAAGCAATAGGTTAATAGAATCGCCTGCTCCACCATTTTTATTTTCTTTCGCCATAGAGGGTTTCTTGGGTGTGTGAGAATGATTTTCCTCAAGAGAGACAAGCTTGAGACCCAACTTGCTATACGTAGACTTCATCAGGAACATGCACTGAAAAATGATCAAGAGGAGCTTGCTCTGATAACACTGATCTAGATTATTTTCGGAATGATCTGAGAGCTGAGATATCACAATGAAATACACATAAAAATTGCCAGAAATAGATAAATACATCAATACATGATTTCTATTAATGAAAGAAATGTATAGAGACTGTAAAAATACAGAGTGCAAGACTCGCTAGAATTGTGGCAGCTTTATCTCTGAGAATAGATATGACATCTACGCTCCTTCGCAAGAAGATGATTACAATGAGGCTCTGAAGACCTTTTTATGATAAACATGAATCTCAAAACCCTAGACATCCAAAAACCTAACCCTAGAAGATAAAGCACCAAAAGTCATGTGGGTCTCGTTGGGGTAAGTTAGTACATTAACTTCTCGGGGTCGTAACTTTTGCATACGATCTCCATTTTAAGCATGTGATAGCTCGTTGGAAAGGTCTTTTTAAGAAATATGCATTATGCCTTCAAACTCTGACTTCATCTACAATTTGACTTTGGAAAGCCAAGAAAACACTCTTAGAGACCCAAAATGACTTTGGAAGTACAGAAAGATGTACTGACATGAAAACTTCCAAAATAAGCTAGTTGGAATAGGTGGATGGCCACCAATATCCACCTAGATGTTGTGTAGGGATTCAGGACAGCCTTGTAAGTGTAGAACCCACAATTACAAATAAATGTCCCCATTACAGAGAAACGTGTTGAACTGAAAACTGTCAAAATGAGTGAGTTGGAATTTGGAACAGGTGGGTGGCCACCAATATCCACCTGGATCATCAAGATAGAGGGTTTACATGTATATGAATAGTTGAGTAGGTTGAGTGACTGAGAAAGAGAGTGACAGTAGGAATTCAGGAAAAGGTGAATTTGGACTGCATCATAGGGCCATATAGTACATGTCCATACAACAAGTCGTACTCTCAACAAGTTCATATAGCTCAATTTGAGGTGACTTTGTAACCATGAAATTGTTATTTTTTTAGTAGACTGTGAAGGTTTCCTTGTATGTTTTTCTAAGGAATGAAACACTAATTTTGAAGGAGTAATTACCTATGTCTGCATGAAACTATTTTATGCTTCTGCTATTTAATTTCCAGTTATCGTGTGATTGGTGCTATGGTCTGAAACTTAATTTCAACAATTTACTTGTTTAATTGAGATCATAAATACATTAGTCATCTAGGCTTGGAATTTCTACCCACTTCAAATAGGAGGGTGACGGGTGAGGGACGAAAAAAATAATAGAGAAAGAGGGACACCCCTAGCGTGTAATGATTTTTCATGAGACAAAGATTAGATACGAGAATCTTGTAGATTTCTTCATTGGGAGCCATCTAGTCACAATGTATTATGTAAGTAGAATATGGGTTGGTGGGGTAAAGGGTACATAAAGGATAGATAATAGACAAGTTGTTGCAAAATATGTGGATGCCAAGGAAATTTTTTCATTTGTTGAGTTGGAAAAACCGAGGAGCATTTCACGAGATAGATCCCTTGATGAGCATGGAAACCATAGTCTTGGGGAGTGAAGGAACCAAGAATCTCATGGACACAATAATCAGGTTGCTACTACATGCCCTAATTTTTCAAAGGGTAGTTGTTATAGAGGATCATCTTGCAAGTATCTTGCAAGTTTATCTTCAAAGTATCATCTGGCAAGTTTTTCAAAGGCTACTCTTAACACTGTTGGTAGACGATTTAGTGTTGGAAAAGGAAGAGAAAGGATATAAAATAAGCAAGATATGACAAAACCTGTTGGTAGCAAGGATGGTTTTGGTTCTGTAGAGGTTAATAAGACAATGAAATTTTCACCAAACAGACTCCATAACCAACATTATAAGCATAATTACAGAGAGAAAAGGAACCATGACTTAGACAGAGGTAATGATTCAATGACAACATGTATTTTTTTGCAAGAGGGTGTTGCCCAAAAGGGGCTTGCAGATTCCTTCATTTTGATGCCACTAGTAACAATGATATTGGAATTAGAGGTACATAAAGACCTGAGAGCAATTGGAAAGAACAGAACCTTTTGGTGGCAAGGGAAGTTCAATTGCAGCAGAGATGGACATGAATAAAAACCTTTTTTAAGGAAGGAGTTCTATGGCCATGATAGACTGGACACATTTAAAGGAAATAGGCAAGAGACAGATACATAATTTTTCAACAATAAGTCCTAATGTAAAGACACAATTTTAAACTGAGTAGAGAAAAACTCTAAAGTCAAAGAGAAAAATTATGTCACAGACGTTGTCAACAGATGCCCCATCTCAGACAAATTGTAGGGAAAAAGTTGGTGGTCATCTAATTCCGAGGGATCTACCCTTAAGTAATTGTCTTGGGAAAAAAATGATGCACATTGTCAAAAGGTCCAAGTGCTCTATATCAAAGTGAGTAAATTCAACCTCACAACCCGAGGCAAGATATACACCAACCTTTACAAAGTGTCTTGGAAAAAAAATGATGCACAATGTCAAACGGTCCAAGTGCTCTATATCAAAATGAGTAAATTCAACCTCACAACCCCAACAAGATATACACCAACCTTTGCAAAGTCATGATCATTTACAATTTCAAACAACAAATGTAAATTAAAAGAACGATTTGAATTCAGCACCATTTCATTCCTTTCCTAGGGATTTGCCTACTCTTATGGACTATGTGTGGACCATTGTGTAATAGGGCATTCATTATTATTTGGACAGTCCCTTAGATCTGACCTTGAATTTGAAAGATTTCCTTTGCAGCTTCATAATGCTTAGAAAGGGAGTTGACCTGCACATTCTAATGTGGAAAGTAATGTACGTCGTTGTTACTCTTCCATCAGGATGCTCAACAAAGTCCTCTATAATCAGGCCATATACCAAGCATTCTGGGATTGTAGGGTGTTCAATGCAATGTCATGTCATTAGAACTTCATCACCCTTAAACTCAACTCAATTCCTCTGCCTGGATTTTTCATGGTACAACTAAGGAAGCTGAAAGCTTTGTATGGATCATTTATTATTGTTATTAGGACTTTTGTTTCCACGTATACATTCAAATGCTAGTGCTTCTAAGTAATAGGATATTTGGTCATTGTGGGGTTTAGTCCTCATCTTGTTACTGGTTTAAAGACTCTGAATACTTTTGTAACACCTCAACCCTCTTTAGAGTGGTCAATTCATGAAAAAAAATGCTATCACATATACTATGATTATTTATAAAATGTTATATTATGATCCATAACATTTGTTTTCTTCACATAGCTTTGGTGCAATCACGAATGATTGGTCTGTACAAGTAGAAAAAGTTGAGATCTTGAAACTCAAACACAACACTGGTGGTTTCTAGTTTAGTGACATGACACCGTGTGTATTCTTACAAAAAAATATTGTCAAACATACCTTTCATATGATGTGGCAAACAAATTTTATGCTATGGAATCTGTTAACAGTAATAATATTGTCAGACATACCTCTCATATGATGTGCCAAACGAATTTCAATTGGAAAGAAAACCATTGTTCCCAGGATGGAATTTGTTAACAGTAATAATAAAGTCGCTCTGAACACTTGACTTTTGATAATATTTTGGTTGAATGGGTCTGGAGTTGGTAGGTCGTCACTGTTTGCTTCCACTGCATGTTCATGGAATCTTCTGCTCTTTTTCTGAAATAATTCCGTGGTCAATATCAAGGAAATTCAAACGTCCCGTAGATTTGTAAAACAGGTGTGATTCAATTAATTCGATTGGAACCATTGAATCGAGTCGGTATTTGAAATTTAGTTATTTCTGGACGGTTCATTTGAACATTTTAGTTAATTTAATTATGATTAATACAGCTGATTTAAAAATATATTTTAAACAAGGTTGTATGGCAGCCTATACCTGCCGCTATGCAGGTATAATAAAATAAAACAATAGTTGTATTGAATCCATTGCATGTGTCGAGATGAATAACAAAATGATTTGTTGAATATGGCAAACAAGCGTCATCTCATTAAAGGACATTGAGCCTCATCTCATTAAAGGACGTTGAAGATCCTTCCGCAGCCGTTGAAGATCCTTACACAGCCGCGGCAATAAGAGATGCATTTGAACAACTAATCACAATTTAGAAAAATGTTTTAAAATAATTAAAAAAATCAAATTGTAATGTTATACCTTTAAAAATGCTCAAAACTATTTTGGTCAAACCCCAACTAATAGACGATCAATAGCATATCCAATACTATATACCA
>JASDQU010014772.1:180177-195730 GCA_032191745.1 Picea mariana | reverse complement strand
AAAATATTATTTTATTTTATTTAAATGTGCTTAAAGAAAAAGGTACCCATTAAATGAGAACAATAAAAAAAAAATGCATATCTATGCCAAAAAAGAAAGAGTTATTTATTTAACAAGATGGGCCTCCAACTTTTGACAATATATATAAAAAAACAAGAAATATTTATTACAATTACATTGGGGGAAATGAAGGCAGCAATAAGACTTCAAAGTTTTTGGCCAATAAGATATCACATAAATGAGATTTAAAATTTAAAATAAATAATTATTTTTTTAAACTTTGAATAAAGGGGTGTATATTTTATGGTTAACCATGAACTAATAGAAAGTCAAGCCTAACTCAAAGCTATATACCATGCCTATCCGCAGTTATAAAAACAAATAATGTATACTTAAAAAACCTAATGTAGTTTTATTGCTTTTTATATTTAAAATAATAAAAAAATTATGTTCTTTGAAGTTTTTTTTTTTCTTGATTGATTACACAAGCTCGTAATATTTTTATTTTACAAGTTCATTAATGTAATTTTATTGCTTTTTATATTTAAAAAAAAAATAGTTTTTTTTTGAGTTTTTTCTGGGTTACACAAACAACAATATTTTTATTTTACAAGTTCATTAATATTGTAATTAATAATTGCATTCATATTCAAGAAGATTAATAGTTTAAGTTTTTTATTTTTTTTTTGTTTATAATTAATGAAATTTAATTAAATAATATTTGATAAAGTTATAATTTTGATTAATGAAATTTATATTTTTAATGAAAAGTACTTTCTTTCAGATTGTCCAGCCTATATCTATATTAGATCTTATTTTCAAAATATTGATCACACTACCAACCTTCTTAACATCTTAACTCAACAAAAGTATGGTGATCTTGGAAAGCTTCTCTTAATGCTTTTCGAGCACAGAAACAAAATTCTAAAGAATTACAAGTAATCACTTACCCTCTTAAGGTCCGGTAGACCAATTAGGTCTTAGTGAACGTTAATCATCATCATCATCATCATCATCATCATAATAGAGATATTTGAAGGAAAGAAAATTAAACATTTTATATTTTCTATTTTTTTTTGTGTTCTTAACAATAAGATTTGAATATTTTTAATGTAATTGGTTTGTGCAATGTTAACATTTAATATCTATAATTCTATCAATACAAAAGATGATTTATACTATATTAAGGTAAAAGAATGTTGAGATTTCATTTAAAAGAACAATTTCTTTAACCCAAAATTATAATTTCAACAAAAATTACTTACCAAATTCTAATAATATTAAATTAGAAAAAATAAAAATCCTAAAACATTTAACTTTATTTCATTCCTATATTCTATTAATAATATAGATTTTAATCATTTAAAAGTTACTTGTTTTATTTAATTGTCCTTAATTAGAATTAAAAATAAAATATAAAATAGTTATTCATTAATTATTTTTTTAAAAAAATTTAAAAGAATTATTGACAAATACATTACATTATTAATATTTTATTTAAATACAAAATTTAAACTTCTTGATATTATTATTATTATTATTATTATTTTTTATTTTTTAATAATTTATTAAAAATAATTTATTATTTATTTTAAAAATATTTATCATATAAATAAATTTAATATTAATTATTAAAAAAAAAAAACTAGTTAATAAATTTTAATATAACACTAAAAATCCATCCAACTTGTAATAGAGATTTCAAATAATAGAACACTTGATAATAAAGGCAGGTTGGCCACTTGGTGCTCGTTTAAATGACTTAATAATGACATTTAATAAGGGTAGAAAACAGAGTGTATGCATGTTGGCCACTTGGTGTTCGTTTAAATGACTTAATAAATGATACTTAGTAACCATCCAACTTGTAATAGAGATTTCAAATAATAGAACACTAGATAATAAAGGCAGGTTGGCCACTTGGTGCTCGTTTAAATGACTTAATAATGACATTTAATAAGGGTAGAAAACAGAGTGTATGCATGTTGGCCACTTGGTGTTCGTTTAAATGATTTAATAAATGATACTTAGTAATGGTAGAAAACAGAGTGTATGAAGAAAAAAATACAAATGTATATTTAGTTTAATTAATGATTAATTAAAATGTATTTTGAATTAATTTAATAATAATAATAACAACAATAATAAGGTTAGATATCAAATTTGGTGTATGAGATCCTTTTGTTTGTGGAATAAGGGATCTCTTTCCGAAGATTTTATTGTTAAAGTTTATAGAAGTATACATACCCTACCTCTTCTAGATTTGAACTTATGACCTTTTAAGAAGAATCACATATTCTTAACCATTAAATTTATATTAATATATATATTTTAATTTAAATATCTAAAACATGATGTAGTAGTTGTGAATATTGTAGGTATATTTTATCATATTTTTCTAATGATTTGATTTTATGAGAAAGTGTGATAACTTTGTCTTTTAAATGTGTAAATTTGTAGAGTAAGAGACTTGGTAAATATGTTTGTAATATAATTTTCAGTTATATAATATTATAATTTTGTTTGTTCATTATTTTATTGGTTGTAAGATGATTCTATTTTCATATGTTTTGTATAGAATTATGAAAACAATATTTTTATTTTATTTTAAGATATTGAGATTAACATAATGAAGTGGAGTAGTCTCGGAGGTGTAGGATAGTTGGTGATGGAGTGTGTTGTTAAGGTACTCCATGATGTTAAGTCACTTGTTTAAAACCTGTGGGGACAAAAAATCCAACCACGTTAAGGGTTGGTGTGGTTCAGGCCGGGTGAGATCCCTAGGTGATTTTGATGGCTTATATGCCCATGAGTCGTGGTTTCTCAACCACAAGCTAGTCCCACAGGTCACAAACAAACTAGCAAACAAAAAAAAAACATAATGAAATGGAGTAGATCAACTTGCATGACTTATGATTTACCAAATTTCCTCTTAAATAAATTGTCTCACAAGATGTACTTACTACTACCTTATACTCTTTAATTGATGAGGATGAAACTACATGTTGTTTTTCCCTGTTTTTTCTTGAACCATGAACAAGACACTTATACCAAAGTTGAACCATGAAACAACACTTGTACCAAGGTTGAAAATATACCATGTAGTAGATACCTTAACACGTGACCCTACCCAATATAAATTTGTATAACCTATATGTTGGAAATCATCTCCTCTATCTTACAAGATATTGCACTGTAAGATGTCACACAAATACCTTAGAATCCTCCTTAATACTATGTACTAATCAACCTTAAGCATTACCCTGCATTTAGAAATATCGATGATTAAAAAGCTCAAATCTAGCCTAGTGATTGTCATATTGCCATGAATTTAGAAATATCGATGACTAAAAAGCTCAAATCTAGCCTAGTGTTTGTCAGAAATATTAAGCTTCCCACTAGCCACCTCCTAATTTTAAGTTAGATGTGGTTAAAACCTCTATATGTATAGTTATATATTTACAATTCACCATTTTAAACTTCTCTAGCATGCTTTTGGCATACTTTGTTGCGAGATAAACACATTAATATTTATTTCTACCAGCTAATGAAGGAGGTTAAATTAAGAATGCCAAAAGCTAAATACAAGTTAAATTTTAATTTTTGAACTACATTGACCTCACTACCTATGATGACATCCATATTATCCATAATATGATCACCAATCATTATGACATAAATATTTGGAATATAAGGGATTCTTCCGATTCTATATCTTATAAGATATTTATCAAAATTTGTGTTTGAATTTCTATAAGCTTGTTTTAAAACTATATAAATCTTTAATAAACTTACACACCAAATTGTCCTTACTTGCAATTTGAAACCCTTACGGGTGATACATATATAGTTCATCCTAATATTAATCAATGAATTTTCTCTTTGTATCTATTTTTAAAAATTTTCATCTTGAGGGTGTCATAACTATCACCAATTTGATTGTGACTATTTTAGTTATGGAAGTGAATGTTTCAACATAATCCATTTTTCTTTTGGCAAAAAACACTAATTTCATTAAATTTGGACTAATTCCATTCTAAGTCTTTTTAGAGACTTGCTGAAATTAGTGTTTCCAAAGTCTAAAATTAAGGTTTTTAAAGCGCAAAATCCATTTTCGAAAGTGCTAATATTAGATTTCAAAACTGCAAAATTGGATTCGATATTTGTATTTTTAGAATCTGGTTTTGCACTTTTAGAATCCGATATTAGCACTTTCAAAATTTGATTTTGCAATTTTGGAATTTGATATTGGTACATTTGAAACTAGATTTTGCACTTTAGAAACCACGATTTCACATTTAGTTTTCTATTACATTTAATATATATATCATTCATCGCTTTTAAAATGGGTTGCACATCATCTACAAACATTTATCATTCATGTGGCTATAATTATTAATCTTTGTAATTAGATAGATATTTTCATCGTTACATAGATTAATTATTAATCTTTGTAATTAGATAGATATTTTCATCGTCACGTAGATTACTTTCCCTGGAGTTGTCCACAAGAATTGTGTTTCTACAATCACAAAAACCATTAAATACAATGTGTCAAAACATTTAGTCAAATTGTTTAATATTGGACACAATTCCATAATTGAATTTCTCATTATTGTGTTTTTCATAAACCCCACTATACTTCTAATGCAAAAATATTTCAACACGATAAAAGCTAACAAATACCTAACATTTATATATATTGGATTTGTATAATTGGAGTTGCAAATAAGTATTTGTAAAAATTTTCATTATTTAATTTTCCTTTAAATAAAAATACCACAAAAATATTAAAAGTACTATTTAATTTATCAAACACGATATATAAAAAAAAATAGAATATCTTATTAGTTAATAAAATATATTAATTACTATAAAGCACTGATATTTATAAACATCAATGGATGGGTACTCTTTTACATTTATCTTAGTCCTTGTGTAGTATTGGGAGAATTTTTACTTAACCATATATGTTACATAGATATTAAGTAAAAAAATGCAAGTGCAAATTTCTTCATTTGCTTAGAGAAAAATAGTAAGTCAATGGAATTAGTGTTCATTCACTTAAAAATAGAGTTAGTCATATCAATAATTACAAGCTCATAGAAGAGAGGTTGAAGAGAGCTAATGCCAATTAGTCTGTTCCACAATGAAGAAGTATAATTACAGTGACAAACAAAGTGTGAGCATTTTTTCTTAGTTTCCACTGTAACATTAGTTTCCTTTTTCTTAGTATATGTTTTCAATATATTTGTAAGCATGTAGTCAAAAAATGGTTGATTTCCTCCTTGCGGATAAAGGATATCTTGAAACTAATTGTAAAGTGTCAATTTACACTAGAAATAGAGATATTCATCTCACTAAACCAAACTAAGCATTTGTCCTTAATGACTTGTGAATAAAAGAATGGTTCAATGGAGGTTCACCAATGATAAATTTTACCTACAAATACTTTATCAATTAAGAATTTTAATTCAAGGCTTTATAATATATGCAACACACATTATATAGAATCCAAACCCCAATATCCCCTCACCTTAAGGAAGCTTCTACAAATGCCTTTGTAGAAGCTCCCAAGGGAGGGGATGTTAGGGTTGATATTCTACAAAATATTTATTGCATACCTTACAAAGCCTTGCATTAGGTTCTTAGCTGATAAGAGACATCAACTTGTTAAAGCACTTATAGGTAAAAATTTTCTTTGGTGAACCTTCGATGAACACAATTGGTGAAGGTTTGCAAGGTTCCATTTTCATTGCACCAATCGCTTTCAAACTCATTTGTGGGAACATTTCCATTGTTTGTGTATGAAGTAAATCACTCAAAGGGGCCATTGCCACTTTCAATATAGTGGGATCATTTAGATGAACTCACTTGAACTTAACAAAAATATATATTCTTAAGATTTTTTAATATTTTGGATATTCTTTTGGTATCTCATTTCGATGTGAATATTATGTCGATCATAATGTTTAAAATTTGAATTATTTAATTAGAAACAATAAAGTTTGATTGCATATTTGGATGTATGTGTGAATGTTTATTGGGTTGTAGTTGTATATGAAATTTATATACAACTTTGAATAGTAATTTTAATGTTTTATGGATGATTTATCATTTCATTGACAGTTCAATTAACAATGAAGAAATAATTGTTTGAAATTTTTTTAATGACAAAGTGATTCACAATATTAAAATTTTGGTCAACACTAGGATAAATATATGTTTTGTAGTGAACACCTTGAGTCAATTCATGGTGGAGCTAAGGTAGGAGAATTAGGTAGTAGAAAAACATGTGTTCAAGTATTTGGGGGGCATGGTGGAGTATGGTTTGAGATATCTTGGAGATGGTGAAGGGAAAATGCAAGGGTATTCAAACTCAGATTGGGAAAGTAGTGCAATAGACAGGAAGAGAACCTCAGGGTGTTGCTTTAACTTGGGATCAATAATGATATCCTAGTTCAACAAGATGTGGACTTTCATAGCACTTAGCTTAATGGAGGCAAAGTACATGGAAACCAATACTGCTAGTTGTGAGGCCATCTAGCTTCGCAAGTTACTTGCAGGATTGTTTGATTAGGAGTTGGAACCTATAGTCATTTATTGTGATAATAGTTGTATCAAATTCTCTGAGAATCCATTGTTTCATGACATGTCCAAGAATATAGAGATCAATTAACACTTCATACCAGATAGGGTTCATAAGGGAGAAATTAAACTCCAATATATTCCCATAGATCAACAAGTAGTTGATATTATAACCAAACCCTTGGAAAAGGGGAAGTTTGAAGCATTCAAAGACATACTTGGATTGGTGTAGAATTCATTCCTCACTAAGAGGGAGTGTTGAGAAATATACCTTGGAAATTAACTTTGGCACATGTTCAATGTCAATGTGTGAGAAGTAGTTCGAGATATTTTCTACTTTTGAAAAGTAATTCTATTTTGTAATTCACTTTAGTAAAAAAAAGTGAAAAGTCTTATATTTAGTTGTTGAGTCTAAAAAGTGTATTTCATGTATGCATGACTTATTCTATGAGTAATCTCAAAAATAGATTATTGTTTGGTCTCAGCTGAAAGTATAAATATAGGTCAAGATAGAGGGTTTACACATATACAAATAGTTGAGTAGGTTGAGTGACTGAGAGATAGAGTGACAACATGATTTCAGGAAAAGGTGAATCCGAACTGCATCATAGGGCCATATAGTATAGGTCCATACAACAAGTTGTACTCTCAACAGGTTCATATAGCTCAATTTGTGGTGAATTTGTAATCATGAAATTTGTTGACCCTCGACCAAGTTTTGGTGAAACTTTGGTCAGTTTTGGCCCACTTTTGGACTTCAACACGTTGGTCGAAGAAGGAGAGCCCAGGCGGAGCTGAGATTGCAGATATCACCTATTTTGAGGGTTATGCAGACCCAATAAAGGGTCCTTTAGGGTTTTGTAACGGGTTTATGGGATGTCGGCCCATGGGTTCTCCCCATGTTTAGGACTTATTGTAAGGAATTGTAAAGTATAAATAAAGAAGAATGTATTGTAGAAGTAGGGAAGTGCAAGTAGTCTGAGTTAATTTGTGTGAAGGAATGCATATGGTCGAGGCTTTGTGCTCGACTGTGATTTTTTAGAAGGTGCTAAGTGTTGTGATAAAGATTGTGGCTCTGTGCATTTGACCTATTTTTGGAAGGCAAAGAAGGAGGATCTAGGGATTAGTGCGCAGATCTCCTGCCTTGTGCGAAGTTCGCCTCTGTGGATTAGTGCACAGGAGCGATTGGATGTAAGATCTTGACGGATAATAAAGAGGCGAAGCGGTTTGTGGACGTAGCCCCACCCTGGGGTGAACCACATATATCTGGTGTCTCATGGGTTGCTTTGTGCTGTGTTATTTATGTTATGAATCTGCTTAGTTCTTTGATTATGATGTGTAATAGATAGATATTTTGTTGCTTAAGTACTTTACTTATGTAAAAGGGTAAATGAATGCTAGATCTGACTCATAGTGCTAAGTGTTCAGGATAGATAATCACTTTTTATTACTGCACTTATCTATCTTTGATTATGATCTCCGGTGTTAATTAGGTTAATAAACTAATGCATGTCACTTCCTAAGCATTAACAAAATATTCTGCGAAGTGCTATTATCACAGATTTGTGTCCCAACCTGGTTACAGACACCTGCTTCCTGTAACCCCCCCTGCTTCTACCTCGGGTGAGACTTCCCCTGCTTCGCAAGTGTTTCCGAAAGGGCCGATAGTCAGGGTTTTGTTGGTGCGCTACTAAGCATTGAACCCTGGGTCTGCCCCTGTGCCAACAAATGGTTCCATTGCCGGGACCTGAAACTGTGATTGCTGGGAACTGAAGTAAAGAAAAAAAGAAGCTATGTGCATGGATCCACTGCTGAAATGCACAGTACTCTACTTGACTTGCGAATATTTGTGCTAAGAAAGTAAGATAATATGAAGAAAAGAGGAAAGTTTTTCCAAAGAAACCTTCAACAAGAAAGAAAATGCACTCCAATAAGCCACAGTTGGAAGCCACTCTCATTGATGATGACATCAGTCTGGTCCACAAAGTTATGGAGGATGCCTCTGAAGACATGTTGTAGAGATACGAAGAGAAACAGGTGGAATTATATGAAAATATTGAGAGGGAGTTGAAGGAAGTGCAATAGGATGTTCGTTTGGTCCGTGCAGTACCTACTGCGCCATCTGCATCTTCCTCATCATAGACCGAGGACGAACCGACTCTGCAGGGTGAACCAGGGATTTGGATCACCCTCCCCCAGAATAGCATCAAGTTTCCCACCCCCAAAGAAGTACAGGCTAGCCCCAACTTGGATGTTGAGTTTAACCTTAAAGGAGTACCTCCAACACAGGTCAAAGTATTGGAGGCAGGTTTGAAGGCATACAGGAAAGAACAGAGAGAAATGACCTCTGAAAGAGAATCCCAACTAAGAAGGCTTGCTGATGAAACATAAGCTTGGTTACAGAGAAATCAGGAAGAGAAGGAGAAGGCTACAGAGGCCTTGCAAAAGGAGAAAGACGAAGCCCTAGTACAACTATGAGTAGCGCAGGATAGTGTAGCTTCTTATGAAAGCAAGAAAGCAGAGCTTTAGACGAAGCTTCAGGAGGAAAAATCCTAGCTACAGAAGGAAAAAGAGCAGCTGATTGCAGAGAAGGCCATGGTCAAAGAAGTAGTAAGCAAATCATGTCGCTCTATGCCAAGCTTGGCACAGGGGGAGCAGGAGCCTTTCGAAGCTTAAGTAGCGAAGCTCGCAGAAACCCTCCAACAACTTCAGGTTAGGATAATAGAACTGGAGGCTCGAACAATGTCGAGAACCTTGTAGGAGGTGCATGAACAGAGGGAGGAGTCCACCAAAAACGCACTAGCAAGCATAAAATCCCTCGCCTTGGCATGTAAAAAATTGAGTGACAGAAGCGCCTAGACATATGAATGCCTTGCTGAGGATCCGGAGTTAAAGAAGCTAGAAGCTCAGTTACAGGAGGCACAACAACAAACATTCTCATCACATGGGCAGATGAAGCTGCTCATAGTAGTGGAAAGGATGAAGAGTTCCCAGGAGAAGCACACAGTACAACAACAGATCACTTCCCTCCAGGGTAAGGTGATGGAAGTAACACAAAAGTTAAAACCTGTGCAAGACGAAGCTTGCAAGGTGTTCGAGGAGATCGACAGCCAGGGTTCACAGTTAAATCAAGTAGTTGCAGTTGTAGAACAGTGCCTGGAAGGGCCTGTTACAGAGCAGACAATCCAGCAGCTCGCTGAGCATGAGGCTCATGCAAGGCAACAAGTCGAGGTAGATCAAGTTAAGCTCGAGGCTTTTGAAAAATCATTATCCGGACTTGAGTGACTCGGGATGAGTCATAGGTGAGTGTTGGGGGCTTGTTGGCCCTCGACCAAGTTTTGGGGAAACTTTGGTTAGTTTTGGCCCACTTTTGGACTTCGACATGCTGGTCGAAGAAGGAGTGCCCAGGCAGATCTGAGATCGTGAATCTCACCTATTTTGAGGGTTATGTGGACCCAGTAAAGGGTCCTCTAGGGTTTTGTAATGGGTTTATGGGATGTCGGCCCATGGGTTCTCCCCGTGTTTAGGCCTTATTGTAAGGAATTGTAAAGTATAAATAAAGAAGAATGTATTGTAGAAGTAGGGAAGTACAAATAGTCCGAGTTGCTTTGTGCGAAGGAATGCACATGGTCGAGGCTTTGTGATCGATTGTGATTTTGTAGAAGGTGTTAAGTGTTGTGATAGAGATTGTGACTCTGTGCATTTGACCTATTTTTGGAAGGCAAAGAAGGAGGATCTAGGGCTTAGTGCGCAAATCTCCTGTCTTGTGTGAAGTTTGACTCTATGGCTTAGTGCACAAGAGTTATTGGATGTAATATCTTGGCAGATAATAAAGAGGCGAAGTGGTTTGTGGACGTAGCCCCACCCTGGGGTGAACCACGTATATCTGGTGTCTCATGGGTTGCTTTGTGCTGTGTTATTTCTGTTATGAATTTGCTTAGTGATTTGATTATGATGTGTAATAGATAGATATTTTGTTGCTTAAGTACTTTACTTATGTAAAAGGGTAAATGAATGCTAGATCTGACTCATAATGCTAAGTGTTAAGTGTTCATGATACATAATCACTTTTTATTACTGTGCTTATCTATTTTTTATTATGATTTGCGGTGTTAATTAGGTTAATAAACTAATGCATGTCACTTCCTAAGCACTAACATAATATTCTGTGAAGTGCTATTATCACAGATTCGTGTCCCAACCTGGTTACAAACACCTGCGTCCTGCAACCTCCTAGCTTCTACCTCGGGTGAGACTTCGCTTGCTTCGTAGGTGTTGCCGAAAGGGCCGGTAGTCAGAGTTTTTTTGGTGCGTTGTTGAGTGTTTGTTGGTGCGTTGTTAAGCGTTGAACCATGGGTCTACCCCTGTGCCAACAAAATTGTTATTGTTTTAGCAGACTGTGAAGGTTTCCTTGTAAGTTTTTCTAAGGAATGAAACACTAATTTTGAAGGAGTAATTACCTGTGTATGTATGAAACTATTTTATGCTTTTGCTATTTAATTTCCAATTATTGTGTGTTTGATACTATGGTTTGAAATTTAATTTCAACAATTTACTTGTTTAATTGAGATCATAAATACATTAGCCATCTAAGCTTGGAATTTCTACCGACTTCAAGTAAGAGGGTGATGGGCTAGGGGTGAAAAAAATATTAAAGGAAGAGGAACACCCCTGGCGTGTAATGATTTTTCATGAGGTAAAGATCACTTCAAGTAAGAGGGTGATGGGCTAGGGGTGAAAAAAATATTAAAGGAAGAGGGACACCCCTAGCGTGTAATGATTTTTCATGAGATAAAGATCACTTCAAGTAGGAGGGTGATGGGCTAGGGGTGAAAAAAATATTAAAGGAAGAGGGACACCCCTAGCGTGTAATGATTTTTCATAAGGTAAAGATCAGATACGAGAATCTTGTAGATTTACGAGAATCTTGTATATTTCTTTATTGGGAGCCATCTAGTGACAATGTATTATGTAAGTAGAATATGGGTTGCTGGGGTAAAGGGTACGGAAAGGATAGATAATAGACAAGTTGTTGCAAAATAAGTGGATGCCAAGGAAAGTTTTTCATTTGTTGAGTTGGAAAAACCGAGGATCATTTCACGAGATAGATCCCTTGATGAGCATGGAAGCCATAATCTTGGGGAGTGGAGGAACCAAGAATCTCATGGACACAATAATCAGGTTGCTATTGCATGCCTTGATTTTTCAAAGGGTAGTTGTTATAGAGGATCATCTTGCATGTATCTTCAAGTATCTTGCAAGTTTATCTTCAAAGTATCTTGAAGTTATTCAAAGACTACTCTTAACACTGTTGGTAGACGATTTAGTGTTGGAAAAGGCAAAGAAAGGATATAAAATAAGTAAGATATGACAAAACCTTTTGGTAGCAAGGATGGTTTTGGTTCTGTAGAGGTTAATAAGACAACGAAACTTTCACCAAACAGACTCCATAACTAGCATTATAAGCACAATTACAGAGAGAAAAGGATCCATGACTTAAACATAGGTAATGATTCAGTGCCAGCATGTATTTTGTTTTGCAAGAGGGTGTTGCCAAAAAAGAGCTTCTTACAGATTCCTTCATCTAGTAACAATGATATTGGAATTAGAGGTACATAAAGACCTGAGAAGGATATAACAGAACCTTTTGGTGGCAAGGGAAGTTCTATTGCAGTAGAGATGGACGTGAATACAAACCTTTTTTTAAGGAAGGAGTTCCTATGGCCATGATAGACTAGACACATTTAAAGGAAATAGGCAAGAGACATACATATATATTCAGCTATAAGTCCCAATGTAAAGACACAATTTTAAACTCTGAGTAGAGAAAAACTCTAAAGTCACAGAGAAGAATTATGTCACAGACCTTGTCAATAGATGCCTCATCTTAGACTAATTGCAAGGAAAAAGTTGGTGGTCATCTAATGCCGAAGGATCTACCCTTAAGTAATTGTGTTGGAAAAAAAAATGATGCACAGTGTCAAAAGGTCCAAGTGCTCTATATCAAACTGAGTAAATTCAACCTCACAACCCCAGGCAAGATATACACCAACCTTTGCAAAGTGTCTTGGAAAAAAAAAATGATGCAGTGTCAAAAGGTTCATGCTCTATATCAAGGTGAGTAAATTCAACCTCACAACCCTAGGCAAGATATACACCAACCTTTGCAAAGTCATGATCATTTAGAATTTCAAACAACAAATATAAATTAAAAGAACGATTTGAATTCAGTACCATTTCATTCCTTGCCTAGGGATTTGCCTACTCTTATGGACCATTGTGTAATAAGGCATTCATTATTATTTGGACAGTCCCTTAGATCTGACCTTGAATTTGAAAGATTTCCTTTGCAGCTTCATAATGTTTAGAAAGAGAGTTCAAATGCACATTCTAATGTGTAAAGTAATGTACGTTGTTGCTCTTCCATCAGGATGCTCAACAAAGTCCTCTATAATCAGGCCATATGGGATTGTAGGGTGTTCAATGTTATGTCATTAGAACTTCACTACCTTTAAACTCAACTCAATTTCAGCCTGGATTTTTCATGGTACAACTAAGGAAGCTGAAGGCTGTGTATGGATCATTTATTGTTATTATTAGGACTTTTGTTTTCATGTATAAATTTAAACGTTATGATATGGATGCACCAGGTAGTAGGGTATTTGGTTAGTGTGGAGTTTAGTCCTCATCTGATCACTGTTCAAATACTGTGGATACCTTTGTTACACCTCAATCCTCCTTTTATCTCTCAATTCATGGAGAAAAAAATACTATCACATGGACTATGATTATTTATGAACTGTTATATTATGATCCATAACATTTGTTTTTCTTCACATAGCTTTGGTGCAATCACGAATGATTGTTCTGTACAAGTAGAAAAAGTTGAAATCTTGAAACTCGAACACAACACTGGTGTGCTTTCTAGTTTAGTGACATGACACCGTATGTATTCTTACAATTTTTTTTTTGTCAGACATACCTTTCATATGATGTGGCAAACGGATTTTATTTGGAATGAACGCCATTGTTTATGCTATGGAATCTGTTAACAGTAATAATATTGTCAGACATACCTCTCATATGATGTGCCAAACGAATTTCAATTGGAAAGAAAACCATTGTTTCCAGGATGGAATTTGTTAACAGTAATAATAAAGTCGTTCTAAACACTTGACTTTTGATAATATTTTGGTTGAATGCGGTAGGTCGTCACTGTTTGTTTCCACTGCATGTTCATGGAATCTTCTGCGCTTTTTCTGAAATAATTCCGTGGTCAATATCAAGGAAATTCAAACGTCCCGTAGATTTGTAAAACAGGTGTGATTCAATTAATTCAATTGGAACCATTGAATCGAGTCGGTATCTGAAATTTAGTCATTTCTGGACGGTCCATTTGAACATTTTAGTTAATTTAATTAACGTCATATATATTAAGCTTCCCACTAGGTGAGCTTCCCACAAGCCACCTATACGGTGACTCATTTCATAGTTTTCAGTTAGATGTGGTTAAAACCTCTATATGTGTAGCTATATATTTATAATTCACCATTTTAAACTTTTCTGGCATGCTTTGTTGTGACATAAACACATTAATATTAATTTTGGCATACTTGCTTGTGACATAAGCACATAATTTGTAATTTATACACCTAGCTAATGAAGAAGGGTTAAATTAAACTTGTCAAAAGTTAAATACAAGTCAGATTTAGCTTTTTGAAGTATATTGAACTCACTATCTATGAAGATCATGTCATCCATATTATCCATTATGATCATCAAATCATTATCAATGATTATGACATAAATATTTGGATTACAAGAGATTTTTCTAATTCTAGATCTTATAAGATATTTATCAAATTTTATGTTTGAATCTCTTACCTATAATGATTATGTCATCCATATTATCCATTATGATCATCAAATCATCACCAATGATTATGACATAAATATTTGGATTATAAGGGATTCTTTTGATTCCAGATCTTATAAGATATTTATCAAATTTTATGTTTGAATCTCTTTGAACTTGTTTTAAAACCATAGAAATTTTTAATAAACTTACACACCAAATTGTCTTTACTTACAACTTGAAACCCTTATGGGTGATACATATATAGTTCATCCTAATATCATTCAAGGAATTTTCTCTTTGCATCTATTTTTAAAATTTTCCATTTAGAGGGTGTCATATCTACCACCAATTTGATTGTGACCAACTCATCTATGGGAGTGAATGTTTCAACATAATCCACTCTTATTTTCGCAAAAAACACCAATTTCATTAAATTTGGACTAATTCCATTCTAAGTCCCTTTAAAGACTTACTGAAATTAGTGTTTCCAAAGTCTAAAATTGGGGTTTCTAAAGTGCAAAATCCATTTTCGAAAGTGCCAATATCAGATTTCAAAATTGCAAAATTGAATTCGATATTTATTATTTTCGGAATCTGGTTTTGCACTTTTAGAATCCAATATTGACACTCTCATAATTTGATTTTGCAAATTTGGAATTTGATATTGGTACATTTGAAACTAGATTTTGTGCTTTAGAAACCACAATTTCACACTTTATTTTCTATTACATTTAATCTATACCATTCATAGCTTTTAAAATGGGTTGCACATCATCTACACACATTTATCATTCATGTGGCTATAATTATTAATCTTTGTAATTAGATAGATATTTTCATCGTCACATAGATTACTTTCCGTGGAGTTGTCCACAAGAATTGTGTTTCTACAATCACAAAAACCATTAAATACAACGTGTCAAAACATTTAGCCAAATTGTTTAATATTGGACACAATTCCATAATTGAATTTCTCATTTTTGTGTTTTTCATAAACCCCACTATATTTCTAATGCAAAAATATTTCAACACAATAAAAGCTAAAATACCTAATATATATATATATATATATATATATATATATATATATATATATATATATATATT
>JASDQU010014772.1:141234-167714 GCA_032191745.1 Picea mariana | reverse complement strand
GGCCACTTTTGATATATATGACTGGAGAAGGAATTCCTATTATTTTCCAGCAAAGAAAAGGGGCATCAATGGTCTTATTGCTTATTGATTTGGTGATTGGTTATGCTTGCAATATGGTTTGAAGGATTTTATTTGAAATTTGATGTTGAATTACTATAGGAAGGTATTAACTCTTTGACATATCATCAAATACAAATAATTATTCAAACTCTGGTGCAGAGAGGCCATAGAAGGCCACGATTTTCCATACATTTTGATGTTGATCCTCAAGAGCTAAATAAACTAATTCAAGCTATGTTTTTTAACTTGGTTGGCCAAGGATTCATACAGGCTCACCCCAAGCCTAAGAGACCCCCTTTTCAACCCCTCCAGAGTTTATCAAATGTCCATGTCCCTGCCAATGTCTCTCTTCAACCTGAAGTACCCATCAATGATGGATGGAAAGAGATTGTCTAGCAACCTATGATTCACAATCATGGTTGGCCCACTATCTCATTACCATTACCTCCACCACCACTGTTGAATCAACATGCTCAAGTTGACCATGTAATATCCCCTTTCCAATCCTCTCATGCCAGCAAGAAATTGAAGACTTTCATCCTCGAGCTTCCAATGGATAAAAGAAAGAAAGTGGCTTCTCCCTCTCTAAGTCCTATGAGGAGTCTTTAGAGTTGGTCACTTCTCATGCCCATCATAATGATGCATTGTCCCATGCCCTTAGTTAAATTCATCTCCAAGATTCAAATCATCCCCTTGTTGCAAAAGTTCAGTCGGGAGAAAAGTTAGAGAAAGAAACCAACAATGGAAAGAGGCATACAACCTCTCATAATAAATATGGATTTTAATTATGGAATTTTTTGGGACAATTTTTATTATGTTTATGGATGGATATTCTATTTTATTTTGAACAACATGGACACATTTATATCTTGGAAAGGAAGCATGTGATTTTTTTTTTGGGATAACAAAACAATTATATCTATCTATCTATCTATCTATATAAATATATATTATTTAGATGGAGTAACAAGGATGGAATCATAATTAAAAATGAATTTTTGCTAAGAGAATAGTTAAGGGGTCCCACCCATTAGTTATTATTTTAATAAAACCTTATTATTTATTATTTACTTGTCTCAAATTTGTGTTAATTCAATTAACACATAACTAGAGAGGTAGTTGAAACTACCACAACCTATTGAAAGAAGATTAAATCTCATCACAAAGAAGGACACAAGAGAGGGAGAGAGCAAGGACATAATTTTTTGATATAAGGTATTCTCTTGTACTGTGAGATTATCATTTTCATTCATTCTGAGTTTTCTAGAAATATTAACCCTCTTGTTGAAAACAAGGTCTTATTGAAGGTATTAGGATTGGATATTGAGTCATATACTTCAACAACTTGTTATAGAAAGGTGGATCATTTATCTTAGGTAGTCTGTGTATTCTTATTTGTTTGTGGATTAAGTTTCATGACTGATAAATAATATTTTTGCAGAGTTAGTAAATGTTGCTTCTGTGGAAAAAATCATCCATATTTTTAGTCTCAATCCTTTCTTGTTGTCAGAGTATTTTTGTATTGTGCCCATCAGAGGCTTCTAAATCTGATCTTGGTCCAAGTCCTCACAGGGATTTGAAAAGAGGATTATTTTTTGTAATTCAAAATGAAATCAATAAAGAAATCAGATTGTTGATTTTGTCTCACTTGTGTATTATTTTGTTCCTTTTTTCAGATTGATATATCATTTATCGCTTTGTCTTATACACAAAACATACACTTTTTCTTTTGTACAGTGTAACGATCCTCCTCGTTACGACGACAAACCTCTTATAACAAGTGCAATTTTTTTTTTGTGTGTGCGTGTGTACAAGGGTAACAAGACATTATACTCTGCGCTGCCACATGATGATGAATCATGATGCATACAACTGCGATATCAGCATAAGGATCTAAGACGCACATCAACATCTGCCAGCAAAGAAAAACAATCAACCGACAAAATAATAAGACTGACTACCCACCCATCCTACCCTGCAATGGTTAGGACCTCCAAGACACGTAAGCAACGCTCAAGCCTAGGTTCCCATCGATTTTAACCATTTAAGGTCTCAGGGCTGGTGACTATTTTGAGAAACATGGAGGTGTCTACATCTCGCCTGACACAAGCAAACCAAGCATAAAAAGGTTTTCATACCAAGTACACAATATTTAAAAGGAACCACAACACCCTCAATCGGAAGTGCAAGCCAGAAACAACTTCATCAATAACCTGCTCAATCGTCAAGTCAAGCTAGTAGATAGTTACCGTCTATTTTAGTCATCTATCAAAAGCCCAACTTAGCATGGCTAAAGGTGATTTATCAATAAGGTACAATCTAAATAAGCCTTAAAACAAATCAGTTGTGCAATTTTAAATTATAGTGTCATCAAAGTACTATCTCAATCAATGTGTCTTACCATATCATAATTGTTATAAGGGTTCTATTTAAAATCAATATCCAACAATTTGTATATATATGTAACAATATCCCAAGGACCAGATTATGTACCTCTTAACAATATTTACACCTAATTTCCTCATCCCACAGTAACAATAATAATGATTTGTTGTTATTAATAATAGAACTTCAATGCTCTAATGTAATAATCATTAAAAACTTTAACCATTTCCTAAACATAAGAGGATGTCTAAACCAAGTTTCTAAAATAATCATTCACTTCACCCACTCTGAACAATAATGGTCTACACTAAGATAGTTTAGGTACAATATTGGTTCACCACATAACAATAATGGAATGATAAAGGTTAAATTAAAACATATTATTATTTAAATGAAAAGAAGAAATGGGACATTAATAAAATAGAAGAAAGCTAATTTACTTTTGTTGCAAGAAACAATACCTTAGTTGTTCATCAATAATTCAACTAACATGAATCGCTTATCTATTTAGCAAGTCTGAAGTTGCAAGCTAGTTCTTATTCTTCATTCAATTAAATCATTAATTCATCCTATAGGGCCCCATCGATTGAATCCTAACCTCCATCCAATCAGTGATAAATCTCAATATATTAGTATCAATCTATAACTAAATGCTATCATTAGTTATACTAAAAAGCAACGAGGCATTAACATAAGGCAGAACGCAAAGAAAAAAGAGTAATGATCACAATACATCCTGGCATTTATCATGAACAAATAACCAGGCATTAATAAATACGCAATAGAAGAATTTACTACTATTCGCAACCAGGTAAGGGTAAAGTCACAGGGCGAGGGTAAAATAAGGCGTTTAATGCGGAATCGTTATCTTTTACTGACATTTGACTTACTGCCGTCAGTGAATAGGCTGGAAAGGAGTCCAGAAGATGCAGGGATAGATTCTGTCCCAAGGTTAAGGTTTCTGCCAGATTTTACTGCCATGAATTAAATTTTGGTAAATCGAAACGGTCACCTTAGGGTTACTGCCATAACAACTGTCAATCCTTCAATTAAATTAGTTACTGCAACAGCCAAAAGTCACCTAAATTTTTGTCATAAACTTTAAGGATATTTACTGCCTGGTTGTATCTTGCTTTAAGTAGGGGTATCGATCTATCAACCTGGTCATTGGAATTTAAGGAAAGGTTTTAACTCTGTCAAAAGGCACCAACTCTCTCTATTTTAGAGGTAGCTATGTCAACTTTGGTGTTAGGGACTCATAAAACTGTAACCCTGCGCATTCAATGATATCGAGGTTACCATTATAAACTGCTCTTAAATTTTAGGTGAAGTTAGGAGGGGATAATAGTAAAACAAAAATCTCAAAATGCCAAGAAGTTGAAATTACGCTTGACCATTGACAAGGTTATAATTCCATCGCTATCGATGGCCCAGGTAATTAGTTTTATTATTATTATTCATCTTCGTGCTTCTCACAACTATAACCGTGATGAAGCAAGGCAAAAAGATTATCCAGAATCGGACATGATCCTTTGAGGCTTGGATTTGTGTTGGCTGAAAGTGGTAATAGCAATTAAATTGCGTTTACCACCAAATTGTCACCGTTGACACATCTAGCGCATTACCCATCCAAAGATCAATTGGTGAACAATTTAACTAAGATCAAACTCTCACCAAAATCCCTTGCGTAGCAATGGCTGAATGTAGCTGTTTCAGTTAAGTCAGGATCAAGAGGTGTGTCAACCAATTTTGGGAGAATCCTGGTTAAGCAATGGAGGTAGCTTCGAAACTAGAGACTTTGTTCACAAGATGGACCAGATTGAAAAAAAAAAGGTTTTGAACAAAGTGGGTGGGTTATCCCTCTGCCCGTGGGCATTAGTGTAGTCCCTACTCAACAAAAAATTACCAGGATGCCCGAGCGCGCGTAACAAACCTCTTGGTTATTGGGTCAAGTTGGGCTGAAGGTTGCAGGGTGAAATTCTGGACATGGATGGTTCCAACCCAAGAAGACTACTTCCATGCAAGGCTTGATTCAATTTGAATCAGAGACGAAATATCCAGTACATAAGTTCAAGTAAATATTACAACTTATTGAGACTTTTATTCCTTAAGAGAAATGAACTCGAGGAACTCCATGACATTTATTCCTCACTACTGTGCACCTTCCCATCAACAATTTCGCCCCGACCAACGCATATGGCTGATGAAGTAGCATGCTAGTCAAGCAAATGAGTTACAATAAAAATAATGCAGAGCTGAAAATCTGACAATACACCGCATTCAAGAATGCCACACACTGACAGTCCCATGAGATGAAAAGGAAGTACCAAGATTTGACACTAAGTAAAAACATGTCTACAGTATTGAATCGGTTGAATGATGGAAAGTAAAAGGATTGAATGAATGACGAGAATGTAGACTATCAGAAACATCCAACGGGGTAGATGGCGGGCCGGAACGTCCTTCCATCTTTTAAAACCCAGAACCCATAAGTAGCAATATAACGCAATCAAGACAAAAATATGCAGAAAGGTTCAACGAGATATAAAAATGAAGAAAAATGAGATAACACTAGGTACAAGCATGTCGAATTCCTTTACAATCAATATTCATATCCAAGCCTAAGGCCTACTGCATTCTACCCTACCAAATAAAAGAGTATATCGTTGCCTTATCGCCCGCTTCGAATGACGTCTGCGCGCTCCGTGCCACTCCTACTCACCGACCGTCGAGACCTCACCAGTACCTCCCAGCCAATGCTAGGGGTACTCTACTTCCCCCTTAGCCCCTCAAGCCACAAAGGGGCCACACACTATCCATATGGTACATCTAGCTCCCAACTCGCCTCGCAAGGCCGAGCTACCACTCCTCTCTGAGCTGGGAAAACCCAACTCCCACAAATAAATCAGTCAAGTCACTATTCCGGCAGTGTAACGTTATGCTAACAGCCGATGCCCTTTATCCTTATCCTTCCTCCATTTTATAGAGTTTTCCCACTTCCTTTCTTTCCCTAAATCTCATTTAATTAAAGTTTTAATAAAAATTCCCTAAAAATTCTCCTTTGTACAAGTGTCATCCATCCCCCACGTTTCTCCATTAATTATTTTCTTTAATTAATGAATTGTCTTAATTCCCTCACCCACCTAGAGTTACTCCTAAATTCCCTCCTAGGTGTCCCTAGATTCCCTTACATGTTTTAAGGCTTTCCCTAAAATGAAATTGCTAAATCAGTTCAAAATTAGAAGGTTCTTAAATGTAGATTCCTTAATAAGTTTGTTTCCCTCTTTTTACCATGAGTTCCCCTCTCTGAGTTCCCCTCTTTCTCTTTTTATGTTGCCTCATTCCCTAGTTTCCTAATTTTTTATTTCCTTCTTTCCCCTTTTTATTGGATCCAAAAATGACAATTGTGCATGTTAACCTCCCTTCCCTTTTATTATTAATTTAGTATATAATTTTTTTACTAGCTTAAGTTAAAGTAATTAATTGCCTCTTTAAGTTTTACATCCACACATTTTATTTAATTCTTAATCTCTTCATGTTACCAAAAATTTATGCAGACCAAAATTATTACTCAAGTGGGTTTTTATTTTAACTTTTTATTGCTTTATTTTTATAGAGATATTTCTTTAAGGGTAGACAAAATTTTACCCCTAGCGAAGTTTTAGAGTTAGGACTTAGATTTTGAATTGGGCGACATTTTAATTAGGGAAGTTGTTTTAAAATTTCTTAATGAGATATTCATCTTAGGTCCATATAGGTTCGTTCCTTTATCATCATCAACATGACGTGCCCTTCAGGACACACTACGTGCTCCAAGGGTGCCACTCGCCTCTTTTATTCTTTTGCGTGATGTGCCCATCAGAATGCACCACGTGCTCCAAGGGTGACACTCGCCTCATTTGTTTCTTTTGTGCAATGTGCCCTTTAGGACGCACCACGTGCTCCAATGGTGCCACCTGCTTCTTGACTGATTGGTAGATATCAATAACCCCTGGAGTCAACACTCTGCTAGGTGAACTTGTGGGAGACTAAGGGCTTATAAGGAATAAGGCCCCCACCTTATTGCGCGCCCCTTAGAATCATTGTGAGCGATTGTTGCAGTCTTCCCTCACGACATCATGGGTACTCTTGAACTAGGTAATCGTTAACCTACAGTTCGAGCCACGACAAGAGTGCTAGTAGGCTGTGGCAGGGCTGTTGTAGACACCTCTCCCTCAACCTCTCTGGTAGTCATGTGTGACCCCTTTACTCCATATGTGATTCTGGTCGGCAAGCTATCGTCAGCCTGCATCATCAACAAATCATGTCAGAACATGTCCACATCATAGAATCAAATCAAAATGTATTAATATCACAGTAAATCAATCAAACCCCAATAGCACACTCCCTGACTCGACCCAGAGTCCAAGGGGTTCCATCGATGCCTCTGCATCCTCAAGGTCCAAAACCCTACACACTCAGTAAAACCGAGTCAATAGCACCTGTCTATGTCAATGCAGTAAAACAACATGTCATCTACCCATGACACATCATAATCAAAGACAAATGTTTTAATATCATAATAATCCAGATCACTTGCGAGCAATTATCCTCAAAGAATAAGTTCGCTCAGTGCGCCAGAGCGGGATGTTACATACACCCCCCCTCTTGGTCTAAATTTCGTCCTGAATTTTCATAGTATAAATACCAAAAATAAAGTGTATCACAGTGTCATATGTCTAGCTATCAAACAAAAATGGAAACTCCTACCGCATATCATATGCGTCCTCCCAGGTCACCGAGTGTGGACTACAATTGTCCCACTGGACCTTGACTTGATCTACCGTTATACGTCGTAACTATCGAACGCGGTGATCTAAGATGCAGACTGGCTCAGCCGTGAGCATTCCCTCGTTTGATACCTGCAAGGAACTCATGTCAATAAAATGTGTAGGATCACTAATATAATGTCTCAAAACAGATACATGGAAAACATTGTGCATAAGCCTGAAAGAATCAGACAAGGCTAGTTGATAGGCCACGGGCCCCTTTTTCTCCAAAATCTTGAAGGGTCCCATGAACCTAGGAGAGAGTTTAGCTCCCTTCCCAAACTTGATTGAACTCTTATGTGGTTTAACTCGCAAGAAGACTCGATCGTCGACCTCGTAACTACAGTCAACTCGGTGCGCATTGACATAACTCTTCTATCGATCCTGTGCTTCTTTAATCCTTTGTCTTATTGTTTTCATTTGCTCTTCCATTTCTTGGATCGCTTCTGGTCCCACCAGGACCCTATCCTTAAGCCGATCCCAACTCAAGGGCATTCGACACGGTTGCCCATAAAGAAACTTGAAAGGCGCCATCTTAATGGTGCTCTGGTAACTGTTGTTGTAAGCGAACTCTACTAGAGGCAAGAATTCTTTCCAATGCTTTTGTTGGTCCATTACGTACATGCGCAACATGTATTCCAAGGTTTGGTTCGTTCGCTCGGTCTGCCCGTCAATCTATGGGTGATATGCAGTACTAAAGTTAAGTTGGGTTCCCAAGGCCTCTTGGAAACTCATCCAAAATCGTCCAGTAAACACCGATCCTCAATCGGGTACAATCCTCTTAGGCACGCCATGCAGCCTCACAATCTCATTGATGAAAATTATAGCTATGTCAGGTTCCTGATACATCGTACGCATAGGAATAAAGTGAGAACTCTTCGTCAGAGTATCTACAACTACGAAAATCAAGTCATATCTCCTTGCCGTCAGTGGAAATCCAACAATAAAATCCATCGAAATAACCTCCCATTTCGATTCTGGAATGGCATGTGGTTGTAGTAATCTTGTTGGGTGTCTATGTTCAACCTTTACCTACTAACACTCTAGACATCTGGCCACACAGTTGACTATGTCGGCCTTCATTCCCCTCCAAAAGAATAAGGGTTTAAGGTTTTCCCTCATCTTCGTGACTCTCGGGTGAGCCATGTAAACTGCTCTATGAGCCTCGCTCAGGATCAACATCCTCAACTCATCGTTTGGTAGTATGTAAATCTGACTTTTAAACCTCAATAAACCATCACCATCAAATGAAAATCCCTCATATCATGGTACCATCATTGTGTTTTTTCCAATAAAACTCTTGACCTCTTTGTACTAGTCGTCGTCACGCTGTAAAGTTAGAATCTTTTCACGTAGATTCATCTGAAGAGGCAACACTGAAAATATGCGTGGCCTTCGATGCAAAGCATCCGCCACTCGGTTCACTGTTCCCTTTATGTAAGTAATCTCAAGTCATACTCGCTAAGCAATTCCGACCAACGCCGTTGTCGTGCGTTCAGGTCGCTTTGCATAAAAATGTGTTGTAGTCCACAATGATCAGTCCTTAGTTCAAATTTTCGTCCAACCAGGTAGTGTCTCCAAATATTCAAGGCATATACGATGGCTAATAACTCCAAATCACGTGTCACATATTTCTCCTCATGCCTTCTCAGTTTCCTCGAAATGTAAGCAATCACTCGTCCGTCTTGCATCAAGACTCCACCTAAGCCTTCCTTGGATGCATCTGTGCATACCAAGAAGTCTGCATCCATGTCAGGGACCTTTAGTATCGGCGTTGTTGTCAAAAACTCCTTAATCCTCCAAAATGCTTTCGCGCATTTCTCGATCCAAACAAACTTCTTGTTTTTCTTCTACAATTCTGTGATCGGATTTTCTATCTTAGAAAATCCCTCGACAAACTTTCGATAGTATCCTGCTAAACCCATAAAGCTATGCACTTCCATGACATTCGTCAGCGCAGGCCATTCCATAATAGCCTCGACCTTGGCTGGATCCACGATGATACCTTCGTCGGAGATGACATGCCCTAAGTAGTGAATCTTCGATTGATAAAAAGAGCATTTGRACAATTTCCCATACAATTTGTTCTCTCGCAGACACTGTAGTACCAAGCGTAAGTGTTCGTCATGCTCCTCAGTCGTACGAGAGTAAATCAAAATATCGTCAATGAACACTTGGACAAACTTKTCCAAGTACTTGCGGAACACCTCGTTCATCAAACTCATAAACACCCCTGGGGTGTTTGTCAGTCCAAACGATAAGATAGTAAACTCGTAATGTCAAAACGTCATCTTAAAGGTGGTCTTAGGGACGTCATCCTCCTTGATCCGCAACTGGTGATACCCTGATCGAAAATCAATCTTGGAGAACACCGTCGCACCCTTCATTTGATCAAATAGGTCATCAAATCTCGGCAATGGATATTGATTCTTGATCGTAGCCTTGTTCAGTTGATGGTAGTCAATGAAAAACCTCCACGATCCATCCTTCTTTCGTATGAAAATAACAGGTGCACCCCACGGTGACACACTAGGACGTATCAGTCCCGGGTCCAACAACTCCTTCAGTTGCATTTTTAACTCTTGTAACTCTGGGGTCGACATCCAATAAGGCGTTCTTGCTATCGGTTCAATCCCCAGTTTTAGGTCTATGGTAAACTCCAATTCCCTCTTCGGCGACATCCCAGGTAACTCCTCTGGAAACACGTCAGCAAACTCTCTCACCACCGAAAGGTGCTCAAGACCTTCCGCTACTCCCTTCTCGTTTAACACAAGGATCGCATAAAGCTTGCACCCCTTGCAGATACTCTTCCATAACTATAAGGAAGAGACGAACCTCAAGGAAAATATCTGGTTCCATCCTACAATCACACGTCTCTGACCCTCGTCATCGACCAAGCTCAACCATTTTGTCTTACAGTTGAGTATCACCTCATGCGATTCCAACCAATCCATACCAATCATGACATCATAAGATCCTAGGATCATGAAATACAGGTTGGCCCTTGTGACAAACTCTCCCAGGTTAAGGATACAGTCCGTAACCTTTCCTCCAACCTTCATTTTGGCTCCCGAAGCCATCTCTATGAAGCTAAACTCGTCCTGTTCGACTGCCTTTACCTTAATCCCTTTTAACACTGAACCGGAAATGAAACTCTCGGTAGCACCGAGATATATCAAAATACTAAGGGTCTGGTCAGCGATAGTACTTGTCGTCTCGAGCACAGTCAACTGGTGCTTTGCCTGGCGGTTATTCACCACTGCATGAATCCAATGGGCCTTGCCCACATCTCCCACGGTAGTGGGTCCGGCTGATCCAGACGCTCTGGTCCTTTCCATAGGATAGTTGCACAGGTAGTGTGGCTCCCCACATGTCCAACACCCCTTCTTCGGCCCAGTAGTCCTGGTACCCAAAGTAGAAGATGACGGCCCATCGGCTAGAAACCCTAGTCTGTTCTGCTGAACAAGCCTAAACTTTTGCTGCTGTGGGCGACGCTGCTGCTGATGTGGTGGTCCCCGATAAGGTGTCTTCTACTGAGGCGGCAGTCGCTGGGGTGTAGGGAAAGTGGATCCCCTATGGAAGCCACGATATCCCAGCGTATGCCTCGCTGGTGTCTAGTGCTGCTGTGTTCCAGATGGAATCTACCCTGTTGGTCTCGCTGGAGTCCTGGTCTGACCCCCACTGATAAGCTCCTCCTCTGCTATGAGGGCCTTCTGGATGACATCGTGCAAGGTTTGAGGCATCAAAATCCTAACCTTTGCACACAGAATGCCATTAAGGCCGAATATGAACCTATTGACCTTAAGTTTCTCAGTGTTAAGGTGTGGAGCATACCGGAGCAGCTCCATAAAACGAGCCTCGTACTCAGGTACTGTACGACCTCCCTGTCGTAAGGCGTTGAACTCATTGAGCTGACGCTTAATGAATTCCTATGAAAGGTACCTTTCTCTGAACTGTTCCTTGAACAGTTCCCATGACACGTCTTCGATGGCCATGTTTAGCTGCGATAGGAGCGTCTTACACCATAGAAGAGCACTTCCCTTCAGTTGAAAGACTGCCATGAGGACCTTCATGTTGGAGGTATACTCGCGAAGTGCGAAGCACATTGCCATGTTCTCCAACCATGCCTCAGCGGCTGCACCATCGGGGGCACCAAAGAACTCAGGAAATTTGACCTTCTTGAGTTCACGGTGAATGCTACCAGTATCGACCAGAGCACGCGGTGGAACCTCAGCGGGTGTCGGTGCCCTGGCCTCATCTCTGTCCAAACGACTGATCAGTGCCTCGGACATGTGTTGAAAAGATCTCATCATCGCGACTACATCGCCAACTGCTATCTTCTCCTGTTCGAGAACCTACTCGTCTCCCTAGGGGTTAGACCCCTCAGGTGTGGATGCTACTGGAGGCGTCACGCCTCCTCCCCTAGCACCCCGTCGTCTGCCTCCATGTCGTACTCTAACCATGATTACCTGCACGGACACAATCATCTCGATTAGCAATAGTATAATCAAATCATGTCAACGAAAGCCGTAGCGATCCCAAGTTGCGGGTTGAACCCGCTCTGATACCATATGTAACGATCCTCCTCATTACGACGACAAACCTCTTATAACAAGTGCAATTTTTTTTTTGTGTGTGTGTGCATGTGTACAAGGGTAATAAGACATTATACTTTGTTCTGCCACACGACGATGAATCATGACGCATACAACTGCGATATCAACATAAGGATCTAAGACGCACATCAACATCTGCCAGCAAAGAAAAACAATCAACCGAAAAAATAATAAGACTGACTACCCGCCTGTCCTACCCTGCAATGGTTAGGACCTCCAAGACACATAAGCAATGTTCAAGCCTAGGTTCCCATCGATTTTAATGATTTAAGGTCTCAAGGCCAACGACTGTTCTAAGGAACATGGAGGTGTCTACATCCAACCTGACACAAGCAGACCAAGCATAAAAAGGTTTTTAGACCAAGTACACAATATTTAAAAGGAACCACAACACCCTCAACGGGAAGCGCAATCCAGAAACGACTTCGTCGATAACCCACTCAATTGTCAAGTCAAGCTAGTAGATAGTTACCATCTGTTTTAGTCATTTGTCACAAGCCCAACTTAGCATGGCTAAAGGCAATTTATCAATAAGGTACAATCTAAATAAGCCTTAAAACAAATCAGTTGTGCAATTTTAAATTATAGTGTCATTAGAGTACTATCTCAATCAATGTGTCTTACAATATCATAATTGTTATAAGGGTTCTATTTAAAATTAATATCCAACAATTTGTATATATATGTAACAATATCCCAAGGACCAGATTATGTACCTCTTAACAATATTTACACCAAATTTCCTCATCCCACAGTAACAATAATAATGATTTGTTATTATTAATAAAAGCACTTCAATGCTCTAATGTAATAATCATTAAAAACTTTAACCATTTCCTAARCATAAGAGGATGTCTAAACCAAGTTTCTAAAATAATCATTCACTTCACCCACTCTGAACAATAAGGGTCTACACTAAGATAGTTTAGGTACAATATTGGTTCACCACATAACAATAATGGAATGATAAAGGTTAAATTAAAAGATATTATTATTTAAATGAAAAGAAGAAATGGGACATTAATAAAATAGAAGAAAGTTAATTTACTTCTCGTGCAAGAAACAATACCTTAGCTGTTCATCAATAATTCAACTAACATGAATCGCTTATCTATTTAGCAAGTCTGAAGTTGCAAGCTAGTTCTTATTCTTCATTCAATTAAATCATTAATTCATCCTGTAGGGCCCCATCGATTGAATCCTAACCTCCATCCAATCAATCATAAATCTCAATATATTAGTATCAATCTATAACTAAATGCCAGGGATGATTTTAGGGGATAAATTTCACTCTTGGGCTAATTTTCCATGGTTTTTGCCAAAAAAAGATTCACTATTCTAAAAATGATTCGCCCAAATTCTATAGGATAAAATTATTTTACCTTAAAAATCGCCAAAAGTTTATACAAACTATATAAAATCCTTAGAAACTTGAATATTTTAATAAAAATATTGCCAAACATTTATAGTTGGAATATGAAGGATTAGTAACATTCACCAAGGTTTCTACATTTTAAAATAAATTTCCATCCTTAAAATCATCCCTGCTAAATGCTATCATTAGTTATACTAAAAAGAAACGAGGCATTAACATAAGGCAGAATGCAAGAAAAAAAGATTGTTGATCACAATACATCCTAGCATTTATCATGAGCAAATAACCAGGCGTTAATAAATACACAATAGAAGCATTTACTACTATTCGCAACCAGGTAAGGGTAAAGTCACAGGGTGAGGGTAAACTCAGGCGTTTAATGCGGAATCATTATCTTTTACTGACATTTGACTTACTGCCATTAGTGAATAGGCTGGCAAGGAGTCCAGAAGACACAGGGATAGATTCTGTCCAAAGGTTAAGGTTTCTGTCAGATTTTACTGCCATGAATTAAATTCTAGTAAATCGAAACAGTCACCTTAGGGTTATTGCCATAACAACTGTCAATCCTTCAATTAAATTAGTTACTGCTACAGCCGAAAGTCACCTAAATTTTTGTCATAAACTTTAAGGAGGTTTACTGCCTGGTTGTATCTTGCTTTAAGTAGGGGTATCGATCTATCAACCTGGTCGCTGGAATTTAAGGCAAGGTTTTAACTCTGTCAGAAGGCACCAACTCTCTCTATTTTAGAGGTAGCTATGTCAACTTTGGTGTTAGGGACTCATAAAACTGTAACCCTATGCATTCAATGATATCAAGGTTACCATTATAAACTGCTCTTAAATTTCAGGTGAAGTTAGGAGGGTATAATAGTAAAACAAAAATCTCAAAATGCTAAGAAGTTGAAATTATGCTTGACCGTTGACAAGGTTATAATTCCATCGCTATCGATGGCCCATGTAATTAGTTTTATTATTATTATTATTATTCGTGCTTCTCACAACTATAACCATGCCAAACCAAGGCAAAAAGATTATCCAGAATCAGACAAGATCCTTTGAGGCCTGGATTTGTGCTGGCTGAAAGTGGTAATAGCAATTAAATTGTGTTTACCACCAAATTGTCACCGCTTACACATCTAGCGCATTACCCATCTAGAGATCAATTGACGAATTGTTTAACTAAGATCAAACTCTCACCAAAATCCCTTGCGTAGCAATGGCTAAACGTAGTTGTTTCAGTTAAGTCAGGAGCAAGAGGTGTGTCAACCAATTTTGGGAGAATCCTGGTTAAGAAATGGAGGTAGCCTTGAAACTAGAGAATTTGTTCACAGGATGGACTAGACCGAAAAAAAAAAGGTTTCGAACAGAGCAAGCAGGTTATCCCTCTACCCATGGGCATTAGTGTAGTCCCTACCCAACAGAAAATTACCAGGATGCCCAAGCGCGCGCAACAAACCTCTTGGTTATTGGGTCAAGTTGGGCCGAAGGTTGCAGGGTGAAATTCCGGACATGGATGGTTCCAACCCAAGAAGACTACTTCCATGCAAGGCTTGATTTAATTTGAATCAGAGATGAAATATCCAGTACATAAGTTCAAGTAAATATTACAACTTATTGAGACTTTTACTCAAGAGAAATGAACTCGAGGAACTCCATGACATTTATTCCTCACTACTGTGCCCCTTACCATCAACAATTTCACCCCGATCAACGCATATGGCTGATGAAGTAGCATGCCAGTCAAGCAAACGAGTTACAATAAAAATAATGCAAAGCTGAAAATCCGACAATACACCACATTTAGGAATGCCACACACTGACAGTCCCATGAGATAAAAAGGTAGTACCGGGATTTGACACTAAGTAAAAACATGTCTACAGTATTGAATCAGTTGAATGATGGAAAGTAAAAGGATTGAATGAATGACGGGAATGTAGACTATCAGAAACAACCAATGGGGTAGACGGTGGGCCAGAACGTCCTTCCATCTTTTAAAACGTAGAACCCATAAGCAGCAATATAACGCAATCAAGACAAAAATACGTAGAAAGGTTAAGCGATATATAAAAATGAAGAAAAACGAGATAACACTAGGTACAATCATGCCGAATTCCTTTACAATAAATATTCAGATCCAAGCCTAAGGCCTACTGCATTCTACCCTACTAAATAAAAGAGCATACCATTGCCTTATCGCCCGCTTCGAATGACATCTGCGCGCTTCGTGCCGCTCCCGCTCGCCGATCGTCGAGACCTCACCGGTACCTCCCAGCCTACGCTAGGGGTACTTTGCTTCCCTCTTAGCCCCCCGAGCCACAAAGGGGCCACACACTATCCAGATGGTACGTCTAGCTCCCAGCTCGCCTCGCAAGGCCAAGCTACCACTCCTCTTCGAGCTGGGAAAACTCAACTCCCACAAGTAAATCAGTCAAGTCACTATTCCAACAGCGTAATATTACGCTAACAGCCGATTCCCTTCATCCTTCTCCTTCCTCCTTTTTATAGAGTTTTCCCACTTCCTTTCTTTCCCTAAATCTCATTTAATTAAAGATTTAATAAAAATTCCCTAAAAATTCTCCTTCGTACAAGTGTCATCCATCCCCCACGTTTTTCCATTAATTATTTTCTTTAATTAATGAATTGTCTTAATTCCCTCACCCACCTAGAGTTACTCCTAAATTCCCTCCTAGGTGTCCCTAGATTCCCTTACATGTTTTAAGGCTTTCCCTAAAATAAAATTTCTAAATCAGTTCAAAATTAGAAGGTTCTTAAATGCAAATTCTTTAATAAGTTTGTTTCCTGCGTTTTACCATGAGTTCCCCTCTTTGAGTTCCCCTCTTTCCCTTTTTATGTTGCCTCATTCCCTAGTTTCCTAATTTTTATATTTCCTTCTTTCCCCTTTTTATTGGATCCAAAAATGACAATTGTGCATGTTAACCTCCCTTCCCTTTTATTATTAATTTAGTATATAATTTTTTTACTAGCTTAAGTTAAAGTAATTAATTGCCTCTTTAAGTTTTACATCCACACATTTTATTTAATTATTAATCTCTTCATGTTACCAAAAGTTTATGCAGACCAAAATTATTACTCAAGTGGGTTTTTATTTTAACTTTTTATTGCTTTATTTTTATAGAGATATTTCCTTAAGGGTAGATAAAATTTTACCCCTAGCAAAGTTTTAGACTTAGGACTTAGATTTTGAACTGGGTGACATTTTAATTAGGGAAGTTGTTTTAAAATTTCTTAATGAGATATTTTTCTTAGGGCCATCTAGGTTCGTTCCTTTATCATCATCAATGCGACGTGCCCTTCAGGATGCACTAAGTGCTCCAAGGGTGCCACTAACCTATTTTGTTCTTTTGCGCGATGTGCCCTTTAGGACACACCACGTGCTTCAAGGGTGCCACTCGCCTCTTTTGTTTCTTTTGCGCTACATGCCCTTCAGGATGCACCATGTGCTCCAAGGGTGCCACCCGCCTCTTGACTGATTGGTAGACATCAATAACCCCTTGAGTCAACACTCCGCCAGGTGAACTTGTTGGAGACTAAGGGCTTCTAGGGAATAATGCCCTCACCTTATTGCGCGCCCCTTAGAATCCTCGTGAACGACTGTCGCAGTCTTCCCTCACAGCATCGTGGGTCCTCTCAAACTAGGTAATCGTTAACCTACAGTTTGAGCCACGGCGTGAGTGCTAGTAGGCTGTGCCAGGGCTGCGTCCACACCTCTCCCTCAACCTCTCTGGTAGTTGTGTGTGACCCCTTTACTCCATATGTGAGTCTAGTCGGCAAGCTATCGTTAGCCTGCATCATCAACAAATCATGTCAGAACATGTCCACATCACAACATCAAATAAAAATGTATTTATATCACAGTAAATCAATCAAACCAAAATAGCACACTCCCTGACTCGATCCAGAGTCCAAGGGGTTCCATCGATGCCTCTGCATCCTCAAGGTCCAAAACCCTGCACACTCAGTAAAACCGAGTCAATAGCACCTTCCTATGTCAATGCAGTAAAACAACATGTCATCTACCCATGATGCATCATAATCAAATTCAAATGTTTTAATATCATAATAATCCAGATCACTTGCGAGCAAGTGTCCTCAAAGAATAAGTTCGCTCAGTGCGCCAGAGCGGGATGTTACATACAGTTAAATAATAACAAAAAGACTAGCATTGGTTTGTGGTATTTATTACTTGTGAATCAAATGATTTTTTGTTTAAGGACATGAACCCTGGGTGACATTCCCAACTATATTACTCTAGCCAAGTAAGATTCAAAAATGATTGAGTAAGGTACTTCATACCTTTTCCTCAACATTTATTTGGCAACCATACTGGGGAGTTAAAAAAAAAGCTCATTATCCATATTTCCCTGGTTTCTTTTTTTTAATATTTTGTATTTTTGTATTTACTATTTATATTTTTGTTATACTTATTTATCCTTTGTTTTCACAAATTTTTTAAATCCTAATTTACATATTCATGTATAAATCTAATTTGAGTTCAGATGCAGGGTTGTCTCTGGTTGGTTGTCCTATTTTTTAGGGTAAACCATGGGAATCTTCTCAAGATCATACTGATGACTTCCTTCATTTCTTCCTATCTATTTGGATTCATGATACACATACTTATTTTGATTTATTTCCACTTTCCCTTCATGGAAAATTAGATATTGGTCTAAACGTATAGCACCCAATCCCATTTTTGTAGGAGAATCAATTTTCATAAATTTTCTTATCAAATTTCCTTCTCCACCTGCCTCTCATCATTTTGAAAATATGAAAGAGTGTGTTCATGATCCATCTTGATGTAAATTTTGAAATGGTCCTCATCAATATCCAACCCATGGATTGTTATTAAAAGATAAACATGAATACCACACGAATCCTCATCTCTTCTTAACTAGTCAGGAAGATAATCATACATTTAGTAGTGCTTTATCCTTAGAAGTATGTGATGATTCATACCCTGGTCAACCTACCCACCTTACTTCTGATGAAGCCTTGTGTGACTCCTTCCCTTTCAATGATGACATTTTTGAAAAACATCCTACTCAAGATAAACCTGAATATAATGAAATACTGTCCATGGATAGATCTTGTGGGAAAACTTGTCTCGAGTCACCTAGCACTCTCACTATTATTTCTCATGACCTTACTAAAGGAAATGAAGAAGGGATTCAAAGGATTATATAATTTGATGTGATAAGTCTCCTCATGAAAGGTATTTAGAACCTTCTTCCCTAAAGCTTGATGAAAAATTTGAGTTTGGAGATGATTATGGTAATACCATGATAATCAGTGATCAATTCTTTCCTAATAATATCATTTCTTAAACTAATAAGAAATTCCAATCTCAAAATCATGGTCCATCTCAATATTTTTATTCATATGATGGTAAGATTGATTATGACCTCTTTCATCCCATCTACGATAGATTTTGTATTGATAATGATACTAATGATGATGATCCTTTTGATTATATTGATTCTTCCAATGAGTCCAACTATGAGGATTTTCATGAATTTCATGAAGGTCCAAATCATGAAAGAAGTTATAAAAACCCATTATTTCAGTTACAAGAGGTAGAGATATATGACATTGATACACCAACTCCTCTCGTATGCATCATTTCATGTGCTAAAGACGATGAGTTCAAAAAATTGCATGTATATTCTAATACTTTATGTTGTCCCTTGAAATTTGAAGATTTTTTTTCTAATTATGAGATTATGAGTAGTAACATCATAATGCTTAAGGGGATTTATGAACCTATTTTCGACGTGACAACTACAAATATTCAACTGGATATATTCAATCCCATTATGATGAACCAAGAATATCTTGTTGGTTGGTAGGTCATGAAGGATGTTGATCATTTATTTTGGGTCATGATAGGTCATCCTTCCTCACTATACAAAGTTGTTGGTTGGTGGGCCAGTAAGCTTTCCTCGCATAAAGTATTTCAAGTCACGAGACCCACATGAAAAAAAAAATATATTCCTTTATACTAAATGTCATCCTAATTGAGTCTCGATTTGATACTCTTCTTTTCCATGTAAAAAAGATTTAAAAAAAAAATGTAAATAAATAAAAGTAACTTTTTTATGAATGAAGTAAATTGAGTTTTGGGTTTGCTTGTCATTTTTTTTTTAATTTCTTTTCCTACTTTTTGTTTTACTTCCAGTTGGTTTATACTTACTCTTACTTGCATTGTTTTAGCATAATTTGTTTTTTCATTATAGTTTTTTTTTTGGTTTGATCATTTTCTGTTTTATTTGATTGCATAGTCCTTTTGGCCGAGACAAAGTAATTGAATTAGTTATGCCATTAGTCAAGTCATTTTCTGTAAATATTGTTGGTCAGTAATGAATAATGACACACAGTTGAGATATATTGATCCCTTGTTCTTGGAAATGTTGGTGGTTTATACCTTTAGTTGTATTTTCTTTTAACTAGATGGTTTTTTAATTTCCCTCTATCTCCTTTCCCTTTCTTCTTTCCATTCTGAATTTATAAGATCATATCAAATGTAAGTTACAACGAATATTGGATTCTCATTATTTGATCATATGATATGATTTTTACACTATGGTGCAAATAGGGCCAAATCCCCTCATACATCTCACTTTCCATGAATTATTCCACGAAGTCCCAGTAGATGCATCCTTTCAATTCCATATTTCTCCCCTTGTTGTATGATTATTTACCTAGTTGTTATTGTGATACACCCCCGCTGAGTTCTTTCAAACAAAATATTATGAATTCTAAATCTGCTATAATCAGATTTCCCTATGGAGTCGTCAGTTTGTTGATGCACAAAAGCGCAACACAAGTCCCACCTGCAAAGAAGTTGCAATGCACTATTATTTATATTATTGATAATAATATCTAATAGGTGGGACACCTTAAAAACAAACAAGTAAATCTGATTCCTTCCACTGAGCATATGAATTTCACAAAGGTTTTGGTTATGGGATAAATTCATAACATACTTTTGATATATATGACTGGTGAAGGAATTCATAATCTTCACCAACAGAGAAAAGGGGAATCAATAGTCTTATTGCTAATCGATTTGGTGATTGGTTAGGCTTGCAATATGGTTTAAAGGATTTTATTTGACACTTGATGTTGAATTACTGTAGGAAGGTATTAAGGCTTTGGCATATCATCAAATACAAATAATAATTCAAACTCTGGTGAAAACAACATAAGTTTCATTCTAAGTTACATATTATGGGCATGGCTTACAACTATTATATGATGGTTCTATTCCTAATTCGAATGAATGTGGGATATGGTCTTTGTAAAGTTTGATAGTCTGAAAGTAGTGGATAACATTTTTGCTATGGTGAATGCATATGTTTTTGGTATAACTTATGGTTGGCATAGCATGGTTGGTAAGTGTTATGATCTACAATGGCTCAAGGATTATAGTGTTAAACGTTGATATCATATGGCATACAATGTAATGGTTAAATGTTAAAAGTTGCATAGTGTATGTTTGGGTGATATGTTGAAGTGTGCTCCACCGTGGAATAAGTAGTTGGCAGTATTGAATAATGGTGGATGGGAGAAACAACGTGAATTGAATGCACATCATTCTTTGCCCATTTCGAACTACACCACCCTTTGTTATGCATTTCATTTGGAATTTTTTCACTGTTGTTAATGGTTGTTTCGATTTTTTGGACCATTGTCAAGGATTGGGTTTTCTCTCAAGGTTAATATGTGATTTTCCATAGGTATGATTCTTTTGGCTTCTCCATGCATCAAATTGTTTAACTCTGCTATGATTAAAATTGAAATATTGGCTCTGGAAGTCTGTGTGCAATGTGTATTTTTCTTTATGGTTCAAATGGTGACTATAAGAAGATTGTGTGTTTTTGTTAAAGCTCGAGATGATGAATGGGGTGGCGACATGGGTTTTCTGTATTCCATTTTGTGTAGATGATTGGGTTTGAAACAAAACTCTATGTGGTTTATGGAATTATCCATTTGATTTCTTGTTTTGATGAAACTATACCAGTGTTTTTATTTTCCCTGTGTGAAGAATCGATATGAAATATCGAGTTATTTGATATGTATATATGCTGTTGTTGTTGAAAATTTATCGTGGTATTCACTAGTGTAAATTTAGTTTCAACATTTTATGGGTTTATGCAGAAGAAGATTCTAGGTTCTCTTGTTATGGTATACCCAAGTTCCTATGTTGTAGCTACGCTTGGACTCCAAGAGTTTTTCATTTTTTTGGCATCATAGCCAGAGGTGACAAAGGTGGAAGTCGACACTCCTTGTGCGATTGCATTGCTGCTATCATTTCTTTCTTTTTCTCTTGGAAAAAAAGGAGTTCATTCTATTCAAAACCTAACATGGATATATGCCACACCTTTGTTGGTTTGCTTGCTAACAAAGAAAAAGGTTTTGGGTTTGGTTTTAATGGTGAAATTGTGAGTAATCTATGGAATTTTTGATTTTATGTTGAAAGTTGTGCAATTGTGGGTACAGTTGGGAAAATTTTTGGTGGTTACCACTGGTAATTATTCCTCTGTTGGTTCGTTTTTGACCTGATCTATAAAACCAAGTTGTCTATTCTTCCCTCATCATGGTTTACCTCCTCACTACATATAAGTTTAATCATTGACTAAAATTGGGTTTCGAACCTAGGTGGTGTCTCATTGTTTCGACATGTTGGTTGGTTTGGATATCATTGCAAATTTCTTGCATGATTTTCGACTCAATTACTATGAAATGTCTTTGTGAATCCCAATAAGATCCTTCTTTGTGAAATGTATTTGTGAAGAATTTGGTTGATAGTCCTCTCTAGTTTCACTTTACATTCATTTTTATTTTCCCATTATGAGATCACTTTACATTCATTACAATTCCTTCCATATTCCCAATATCATTGCAATTCCCTGTTCTAATGCATTATGGATCAAGTTGGCAAAGTGTTATGGTTATTTTTTGTAGAAGTATGAATGGATTTCATGTGCTCTCGTGTGTAAATGGAAATTTCCAAGGTTTCAATTTTGTTTTAAGTAGAGTATTTGATGATTGATTAGTCATTTTAATTCATACTTTGATTGAATTTTTCTTTTAGATATGATCTTTTTCAATAGGGGAAGTAATGGAGGAAGAGGAAACAAAGGCATGAATAATTCTTGGCAGAGAGGCCATAGAAGGCCACAATTTTCCATGCATTTTGATACTGATCCTCAAGAGCTAAATGAGCTACTTCAAGATGAGTTTTTTTAACTTGTATGACCAAGGAGTCATACAGCCTCACCCGAGGATCGAGGCACACCCTTTTCAACCTCGCCAGATTTTATCAAATGTCCATGTCCATACCCATGTCTCTCTTCAACCTGAAGTACCCGTCATCGATGGCTAGCAAGAAATTTTCCAACAACCTATGATTCACCATCATGGTTGGACCATTGTCTCATTACCATTATCTCCACCACTACCATTGAATCAACATTCTCAAGTTGACCATGTCATCTTCCATGTACAAACCTCTCATGCTAGCAATAAATTGAAGATTTCCATCCCCGAGCTTATGATAGATAAAAGCAATAAAGTGGATTTTCCCTATAAGTCCTCTAAGGAGTCTTCAGAGTCGGTCACTTCTCATGCCCATCATAATGATGCACAGTTCCATGTCCATATAAAAATTGATCTCCAAGGTTTAAATCATCCCCTTGTTGCAAAATTTCAGTCAACAGAAAAGTCAGAGAAAGAAGCCAATAGTGGAAAGAGGCATACAACCTCTCATAATAAATATGGATTTTAATTATGGCATTTTTTGGGAAATTTTTTATTATGTTTATGGATGGATATTTTGTTTTATTTTGGACACAATGGACTCATTTATATCTTGGACATCCAACATGTGTTTGTTTTTGGATAAAAAAAGAATTAATTGTTTATATATATATATATATGGGAGATACAAGGGAAATTTTGATGCATGTTGTGAGGGTCTTGATTGATGATATGTTTCATTAATTAGATGGAGTAACAAGGAAGGAATCATAATTAAAAAAGACTTTTTGCTAAGAGAATAGTTAAGGGGTCCCACCCATTAGTTCTTATTTTAATAAATCCTTATTATTTATTATTATTTATTAACAATTGTCTCAAATTTTTGTTAAGTCAATTAACACATAATTAGAGAGGTAGTGGAAACTACCACAAACTCTTGAAAGGAGATCAAAAATCATCACAAAGAAGGACATAACCGAGGGAGAGAGAAAGGAAATAATTTTATGATATAAGGTCTGCTCTTATACTGTGAGATTATCATTTTCATTCATTCTGAGTTTTCTAGAAATCGTAACCCTCTTGTTGAAAACAAGGTCTTATTGAAGGTAACAATATTCAATATTTAGTCATATACTTCAACAACTTATTATAAAAAGGTGAATCATTTATCTTAGGCAGTCTGTGTATTGTTATTTGTTTTTGGATTAAGTTTCATGATTGATAAATAATATTTTTTCAGAGTCAGTAAATGATGCTTCTATGGAAAAATTGATCCAGATTTTTAGTCTCAATCTTTTCTTGTTGTTAGAGTCTTTTTGTATGGTGCCCATTAGAGGATTCTAAATCTGATCTTGGTCCAAGTCCTCACAGAGATTTGAAAAGAGGATTATTTTTTGTAATTCAGAATGAAATTAATAAAGAAATCATATTTTTTATTTTGTCTCACTTGTGTATTATTTTGTTTCTTTTTTAGTTTGATATATCATTTATTGCTTTGTATTATACACAACACATACACTTTTTCTTTTTTTACTTTCTTTTATATAGTTAAATCATAACAAAAAGACCAACATTGGTTCCTAGTATTTATTACTTGTGAATCAAATGATTTTTTGTTTAAGGTTATAAACCTCGGGGGACATTCCCAACTATCTTACTCTAGCCAAGTAAGGTTCGAAAATGAATGAGTAAGGCACTTCATACCTTTTCCTCAACACACACCTAAGACACAATCGACATCATACCTTCTTTCTTTGCACAAGAACAACCTTGTAGCTAATCCGACTTACATCTACATGACCAACAACCTACTAAAGATTAGCATGAAGATATTAACAATTAGAGATTAGTTATTGAAAAATTACAACATGCCTTATTTTTAGGATTTACAGTAGGAAAAACCCTAAAGAAAGGTGCCCAAAAAATGGTTACAGATCCACGCAAATCATTGGCTACAAATCTCGTAAATCTTGGGATTATGTTATAGTCAACTACCAAGTCGGATTACTAGTCGACTACCAGTCGACCTTCATTTGGACTTCATTTAGTTGCCACCTCTTGTTAATTGACCTCTTTGAATTACTGTCGATCACCTCAACTTCGAATTTTCCTGGTCGATCTATCTCAACCTTCGACTTTCACTTCTAATCGATCCATATCAACTCGAATTTCACTACAAAGAATATAAAAACCCTAAACTCTCCTACTTGTTGTCTTCTTTGTTGAAACCAGGAGTTTCTTGAACTTTTGTTCATAGACCCAGGGAAATAATTCTCATTTCCTCTCTACACCAAGAGAACTTCATAGCACTCACAGACTTGGTCAAAGAGTCTGCTATGTTTTTCAACATGTCTACTTTCTCCAACAACACCTTGTTGCTTTCCACCATGTCTCTAACGAAATGGTATTGTAAATCAATATGCTTAGTCTTGGAATGATAAGTTGGGTTCTTTGCCAAAAATATTGCACTTTGACTATCACAATTTATATTCATAGATCTCTACTAAATCCCGATCCCTAAACATAGTCGTTGCATCCATACTGCTCATTTTCTTCCATGAGTGGTTGCTATGTATTCAACTTCTATTGTTAACAAATCTATGACCGTCTGTCACTTACTCATCCAGGTGATTGCTCCACTGAACATATTGAACACATATCCATTGGTTGAAATTTGTCGATCCAGATCTTCAGTCCAGTCGACATTGAAAAAACCATCTACATCTACTTCACTGTCATTTCTAGGTTTCCTTTGGTAGCATATAGCATAGTCTTTTGTGCCACACAAATACATGAATACTCTCTTGACAGATATCTAGTGCTCCTTTCCAGGTGTCGACTTGTATCTTCTCAACACTCCCATTGCATGGGAAATGTCTGGTCAAGTGCATACCATTACATACATTAGACTACGAATAACACTTGCATAGGGTACACATTCCATATCCTCTATTTCTTTCGGTGTCTTTGGACATTGTTCAAAAATGATCCTTACTCCCACAAGAATTGGCACCCTTACAGGTTTGCAATCCTGCATGTTGAAACATTTCAAAATTGTTTCAATATACTTCTTTTGGTTCAACCAAAGTTTCCTAGTTGTTCAATCTCTCTTGATCTTCATTCCCAAAATGAAGTTCGCTACACCAAGATCCTTCATTTCAAACTTGGAGAATAGTTGTCTTTTAACCTCCTTTAATGCTTCCATGTTGTTTCTGATCAGTAACATGCCGTCGACATACAATGCTACATATATGAAATTCCCACCTTCTTCCTTGGAATACATGCAGTGATCAACTTTGCTTCTCACAAATCCCAAACTAAGGATGTCTGTATCAAAATTTTGATACCACATCCTTGATGATTGCTTTAGATCAAAATGGGATCTCTTCAATTTTCACACTAGCTCTTTCTTTCCCTTTACTACAAATCCTTCAGGTTGTTTCATGTCGATTTCTTCTTCCAGGTCACCATGTAGGAACGTTGTCTTCACATCCATATGTTCTATTTCCAGATCAAATGTTGCAGCCATAGACATTAGTATTCTAATAGAAGTTAATTTTGCAACAGGGGAAAAAATCTCACCGAAGATGACTCCTTCGACTTGGGAATATCCTTTCACTACCAGTCGAGCTTTGAATTTCTCGACTTGACCTGTTGCATTCATCTTTTTCTTGAATACCCACAACATACTTACTAACTTAACGAGAACTCTACAGATTTCTCATTTTTGGGGGGGTCACATTTTTTACCCCGTTTTTAAAAATGGTGCCTCCATTTTTAGGTGGTTTTTTTATATTTTAAATTTTCTGATTCATAATGTTTCCACATTATTTTTTTAAATGCTTGTTTTTTCATCTATTTTCAAAATTTTCTATTTTTTTTATTCAACTATATTTTAAGTCTTTTTCCCATGCTTCTTTCAATCTTAAAAATATTTTTTACCATTTATTTTT
>JASDQU010014772.1:129434-140457 GCA_032191745.1 Picea mariana | reverse complement strand
TTCGGGGCAATTTTAAATTATTTTCATTTCTTGTTTTTTAATTTTTGAAATTGGGTTTTGAATATATTTTTTTAAATATGTTTTTTTCTTCATTTAAAAAAACAATTGTAAAGATTTTCTACTGTCTTGTTATTTATTTTATAATGCAAATTTAAAAAAAAAAATAGTATAAGTTTTTCTAGTGACCATTTAGGGTCCAATTTAGGGTTTTTTATTTGCATAGGGATTTGTTGTCAAGGCCACAATTTCAATTAGGTTGTAATTAGCTATAATTTTAACATTTAGAAGAAAACAAGTATTTATGTAGCATCACTTTTTTATTTAGTTGTTGATTTTAAGATTGTTTTGAGCAACTATTTGATTTTTTAAGGCCATGCTTGAAAAAAGTTGTAATTTTGACCTGATTAGAAAAAAAGGTGCTACCGGTAGCACCACTTTTTGATTTGGGGGTTGTTTATCATGTTTTTTTATGAAAAAATATAGGTTTTAAGTGTCAGAGTTCTCGTTTTGAGGTCATAGTTCTCGTTAAGTCGGTAAATTTGTCTCACTTGCTACTGATGAGCTTCCTTCCACTAGGTAATTCAACAAAATCCCATATCTCATTCTTATACAAGGATTCTATCTCATTAACCATGGCATCCTTCCAGAATTTACCCTCTGTCGAGTCGACCACCTCCCTGACTAACTTGGGCTCCTCATCAGTGGAAAGTAACACAAATGCAAAACAAAATTCAGGCGGAATATACCTTTCGATTGGGTTTCTTACTCATTTAGACCTCCTTACTACTGAGGTCAGTTGTTCCACCTCTTCATCTGATTCAGTCAACTCATCTGAATCATCTTCTTCTTCGTTCATCAGTTCAAACCTCACATTCTATGGATTATTATCTATTTGAAGCACTTCATACTCAAACTTCCTTCTGACTTCTCAGAAGACCGCATCTCGATTGCACACTATTTTCCTTGATACATGATCCTAGATCTTATATCTTTTCATTCCTTCTTTGTATCCAATGAAAACACACTTAACTTCCTTCTTGTCCATCTTTCTCCTCTTTCCTTGGGAACATGCACAAATGCATCACATACAAATAATTTGAGATGTGACAGAGAAGACTTATTACCATACCATACCTCATGTAGATTTGAGTCAACTAGCCCCGAAGAAAGAAACATATTCACTAGATATTTTGTAGTGTCAACTTCCTCTTCCTAGAATTCTTGTGTGAGCCCAACACCATTGATCATGGTCCTTGCCTTATCCATCAAAATTTTTGTTTATTCTCTCAGCAACTCCATTTTGTTGTGGGGTATATGGTGTGGTATTTTGGCATGTAATTCCACGCTTCTTGCATAACATCTCAAATTATTTTCCACATAATTCACCACCGTTATTAGTTCTCAACACCTTTATCTTCTTATATGTCTGGTTTTCCTCAAGAGACTTAAACTCTTTGAATTTCTCTAAAATCTCTGATTTCTTCCGCATGAAATATATCCATGTCTTCTTGAAAAAATCATCTATGAAAGAGACATAATACAAGGATACACCAAGTTAAGGCATTGATAAAGGGCTAAACACATCAATATGAACCAATTCTAGAATCCCCTTTTCCCTTGTCGCTCCAGATGGGAAGCTCACCTGACTTTGTTTTCCATATAATTATGCAATGTTCACAAAAATTGAATTTTAAATTACATTCAAGAAAATATTCAACAATACATTTATTATGCATAGCTTGAAGTCTTTTTTCTTCATTGTGTCCCATCCTCTCATTCCATAGCATGGTTGGGTTGACTTGTCGAAGCCTTGTCGAGCCGATTTGAATTGACATAAACCAATTTTAGTAGAGTTGAGTCAAAGTCGAGTCAACTTCAGGAACAACAATGTTGTTGCATCCATTCAAGTCGGCATTCCCTAACAACTTGTATAGGGTTCCAATCCAAATTCCTTTCATTAATACAATCAGACCTCTGACTATCTTGCACGTATCCTTCTGAAATAAAGGGTGCACTCCTGCATCACTCATCTTGTTGAAAAATATAGGGTTTCTTTCCAAACCAACAATGTGTAGCAAACCTGAAAGGATTTTATTCCTACCATCCTGCAATATCAGTCAGACTGTTCCTCGTCCAAAAATTTTGGTTTTTGAGTCATCCCTCAAGAACACATCTCCTCCTTCATATCATTCATATTCGCAGAACCATTATCTATGTGGTGTCATATGATAGGATTCTTCTGATTTGATCAACCAAACATATTGATCTGACTGTGTACTGGTCGACACCAAATATACATTGCCTCCTTTATATGGAATTGTCTTTCTCTCAGTCGACTACTTCTCATTGGATCCTTTACTGACTTCCATTTCCTTCAACTTGTAGTCCCTTTTATAATGCCCAGTTTTACCACATTTCCAACATCTTCTCATCGACTGAATAGGGGATTTAGATATACCCTTTAACTTAGACTTTCTACTGGATAATTTCCCTTTATCTCTATCAACTGGTCGACCTCTCACCACTAATGCATCTTTGGTCGATCCTTTTATGTTCTTCCTTCTCATTTATTTTGACATTAGAGATGCAACCACGTCGTCTAGTGCTAATGTGGTTGAATTAATCCCTATAGTAGTTATATTTTCATTAGTTTCGTTAACATTATATTTACCATAGAATTTATATATTCTTTTAACATTCAATAATCTTATACTAAAATATATAAGCAATAGATAAACAAGCACAATAAGACACAAATATTTATCCTAGGAAAACCCCAAACTCGAGGAAAAACCTAGCCAACTTTTCTTAGAGATAATATTCCAATACAACCATGAAAAATCTCTAATCACAAGAGAAAACCAACAATGAAGAACCCTGATAACAAATACTTATCTCTTATTATTTTCAAACCTTAGCGAGGGTAGACAATTGATCAACACCACAGGACTAGCACCAAGATAGCACACCACAGAGATGGCACCAAGATATGCGCATCACTAGAACTGACACCACAAAGATGACGCCACCAGTAACTAGTAACTACAACTGCTACTGCAGCACCACAAAACCTTAGCGCAGCTCCTCCAAATATAGAACCCAAGAGAAATCACCAATATCCACCAAGAATATCCTTCCCCAAGTGGGGTGCACTCTCCAAGAGAACCAAAGACCAAAAGTAGTTTAGTTACTGCAGCTACCTAGTGTGCACTCCAGAAGGAGAACTGTCTGATTGTACAAATGAACTGACTCATACTTGTATTTATACTAATATAGGTGCCTATCTGGGGATGACTTCTTATTCTGGGTCTTAAAATTTACTTTATTATTTTTGTGGGCCGACTTCTCTTCCTGGAAATTATTTTTCCACTTTATTATTATTTCATGTGGGTCGACTTCTCTTATGTGGTCTTCTATTTCACTTTATTATTTTCCAGGGTGTTCTTCAACTATTCAATGGTATTCCTTTGAATTCTTAGAATATTCTTCTTCTCTAAGAAATTTTTTATAGGAGGGAATACCTCCCACAACTACCAAAATATCAACACTCCCTCTTAGCTAGGGAGGTATTCTTCCACACTGTTTTCTTCTAGTATTCCACTGACTACCCTGTAATCATCTAGTATCCCCAAGGCTACCACCATGCATCAGTAGATCCATCCTCTTCCATATTCTATATGACTATGATGAAATCAACTAGTAGAACTAATCTACTACCATGCTCTCCATCAATCAACTAGCATCACAAAGCTGCCACCATGTTGTCACGACTACATAGAAATCAACTAGTAGCACTAAGCTAGTACCATACCATCAATAACTCAACTCATCCTTCATGGTCTCCAAGACTATGTTGTAATCATCCAGTAGCACATAGCTACCCATATTATTTAGTAGTGAAAAAATACTTCCATAGTCCTCCTGAAGGTGTTGTGATGTTCCTTCTTCTTTTCTTGCAGTCTTATTCACACTCATCTACCTCGCATGATATGGGAAATATTGCCTCCATAGACCCATTCACACCTAGTCACCTCGCATGGATCAGGAAATTCTATCCCATGGTTCAAGACCATTGTCCAAGTCTTATTCACACCTATCCACTTTGCATGGCATAGGGAAGACTTGCCATAACTCTTATTCACACCTAGCCACCTCACATGGCATAAGTAAGACTTGTACCAGGTTGTAACGTTTCTCCTCTCCTAGTAGTCTTATTCACACCTACCCACATCACATGTTGTAGGAAAGACTATGACCTATCCCCAATCACACCTAGCAACTTCACATGGCTTAGGAAAGGCTACACCATGGTCCTAATCACACTTAGCCACTTCACATGGCGTAGGAAATACCACACTACAAGTCGCAATCACAGCTAGCCACTTCAAATGGCATAGGAAAGACTTGTACCAGGATAATCATTACTCCCTAAGTCACTTCACATGAATGATATGAGAAACCCTTGGCCAAAGGGAGATCCCATTGTATGAGAAACATCAAGCCTCCCTCTCAATGGGGGTGGATATTCTGCATCACGACAAGCTTGTCTCTAAAGTACTCATACTTCACTCTAGACACAGGCTTAGTGATAATGTCCATTGTCTACTCATCAATGGATATGTAATGGAGCTCCACATCTCCTCTCTACACCATGTCTCAGATGTAGTGGTATTTTATCTCTATGTTCTTTGACTTGTCATGAAGGATAGAAAGCTTCATAAAACTTTAATTACCATAATGTATCAAAGTTGGATCAAACTCTAGATCAACCCTGCAAGAAACTTATGAAGCCAGGCTGCTTCATGGCTTGCAACACTAGCTACAATATACTCTACCTTTGATGTACTGAGTGCCACTGATGTTTTCTTTCTACTTAACCATGAGATGATGCCTAATTCCAAACTGAAGCAACATCCGGATGTGCTTTTTCGGTCCACCGCACTCCTTGCCCAGTCAGATTTTGTATAAACCTACAGCTTCACATCTCCATCCAAGACATATAGAAGGCCATTTCCAACCATACCATGCAAGTACCTCAACACATGCTTTTCTTCTATCAAATGTACATTTCTAGGATCAACCATATATTGACTCAAAGTGTTCACTACAAAGCATATGTTCGGCCTGGTGTTACCTAGGCACATCAAGGATCCGATCAACTGTTTGTACATCGTGGGATCAACCAAATCTGAAGATGAATCACTCAAGAGATTTGGGTGTGTCATCATAGGTGTGGCCATGGACTTGTAGTCCATCATATTGAATATCTGGAGGATCTCAATAGTATATTTTCCTTGGATAAGGAAAATCTCAGCTGGCCTCTACCACACCTCCAATCCCAAGAAATAATGCATCAGATCTGGATCCTTCATCTCGAACTCTGAAGTGAATTCCCTCTTGCACCCATCTGTGAACATATCATCCCTTGTAAGAAACAGGTCATCCAATATCAAGGGGAAACCATCCCCAAGCTCATCAAAGTAGTTTTCTGGCATATCCTGCCCTGGGTGCCTACTTAATCTTGTACAAATATTTCTTCAATCTACATGCATGAGACTCATTCTCATGTATCTTATAGCTACTCTATGTACACTTATTCTAGATACTAGAGCAAGTGTCTCATCATAATATTCTCCCTCTTACTGGGAGAATCCTCTAGCCACAAATATAGCTTTGTACATCTCTAGCATGCTTTATCTTGTAGATCCACTTGGAAGTCACCATTAAATTCCCTTCTAGTCTCGGAACCACTTCCCACACATCATCATAAGATCCTTCCACACTTGCTACTTTGCAACTTTCTCAAAAGTGGAAGGTTATGAATCAATGTTTTTCCTCATCAACGCCACATAGTTGGAAAACATGTGTGCTCTCTTTCTCTCTCAGGAGTTGAAGACAAATCCACATCCCAATCCTTCTAATTGGATACCTCCTCTATAACTGTAGCAAATTCTACTGAAACAAGGGAATCCTCCCAGGAGATCTCACATATCCTAGAATCCTCTGAAGCTATGATCTAGCCTCCTCAAATCATGGAACCTATATGTCAGTCCTAGAAGATGTATCTCTCTCCCATATGAATTTAAGGAGGAACACTTTTTGAATGAAAGTCTCTAAGTCACTGACTCTCTCTAAGTTTGCATGCTCCCTTTGGAGCTTGACTCCCTCTGAGTCTATACAATATTTGGAGCCATAATATCCCTATGCATCTGTTGAACTCCTCTGAAGTCTGATCTCCTATGGATTGTACTGGGGAGGCTACTCCTCCCTACTAGATCCCGAGGGTCGAATCCCTCTGAATTTTATCTCCTTCTGAGATGGTACTTGGTGGGGCCTCCTTCCTCACCACTGGTGAAGCCATATGATCCTCCTGATGATATGGTTCATCAATGCCATATATATGTATCCCCTTTGCATCTTGCACAGTATCATGGGACCATGGGCCACGTGCTCCAAGGGTGCCACTCGCCAACTGGACTGATTGGTAGACATCTATAACCCCTGGAGTCAACACTCCGCCAGGTGAACTTGTGGGAGACTAAGGGCTCTAAGGAATAAGACCCCCGCCTTATTGTGCACCCCTTAGAATTATCGTGAGTGACTGTCGCAGTCTTCCCTCACGACATCGTGGATCCTCTCGAACTAGGTAATCGTTAACCTATAGTTCGAGCCACGACGGGAGTGCTAGTAGGCGGTGGCAGGGCTGCTGTCCACCCCTCTCCCTCAACCTCTTTGGAAATCGTGTGTGGTCCCTTTACTCCCTATGTGAGTCTGGTCGACAAGCTATTGTTAGCATGCATCATCGACAATCGTGTCAGAACATGTCAACATCAGATCATCAAATCAATGAAATATCACAGTAAATAAATCAACCCAAATAGCACACTCCCTGACTCAATCTGGAGTCCAAGGGGTTCCACCGATGCCTCTGCATCCTCAAGGTCCAAAACCCTGCACACTCAATAAAACTGAGTCAATAGCACCTGTCTACATCAAATAGTAAAACCTCATGTCCTCTATCATAACGTATCATAATCAAGTATAAATGTTTTAACATCAGAAAAGTCCAGATCACTTGCGAGCAAGTGTCCTCAAATAATAAGTTTTCTCAGTGTGCCAGAGCGGGATGTTACATACACCCCCTCTTGGTCTAAACTTCATCCCGAAGTTTCTCAGTATATATGCCGAAATAAAAGTATCACAGTATCATAAGTCTATCTATCAAACAAAAATGGAAACTGCTAACGCATATCATATGCGTCCTCCTAGGTCGCCGAGTGCGGACTATAATCTGTCCCACTGGACCTTGACCTGATCTACCGTTCGACGTCGTAACTGTCGAACGTGATGATCTAAGATGCGGACCAGCTCAGCCATGAGCGCTCCCTCGTCCGATACCTACAATGAACTCATGTCAATCACGTGTGTAGGATCACTAATATAATGTCTCAGAACAGATACATGAAAAACATCATGCATACACCTCAAAGAATCAGGCAAGGCTAGTCGATGGGCCACGAGCCCCTTTCTCTCTCAATCTCGAAAGGTCCCACGAATCTAGAAGAGAGTTTAGCTCCCTTTTCAAACTTGATTGAACTCTTATGTGGTTCAACCCGCAAGAAGACTCGATTGCCGACCTTGTAACTACGATCGACTCGGTGCACATCAGCATAACTCTTCTGCAGATCCTGCGCTTCTTTAATCCTTGGTCTTATGGTTTTCATTTTCTCTTCCATTTCTTGTATCGCTTCTGGTCCCACCAGAACCCTATCCTCAAGCTGATCCCAGCTCAAGGGCGTCCGACACGGTCACCCATAAAGAAACTCGAAAGGCGCCATCTTAATGGTGCTCTGGTAACTGTTGTGGTAAGCGAACTCTACTAGAGGCAAGAACTCCTCCCAACGCTTTTGTTGGTCCATCACGTACATGCGCAACATGTCTTCCAAGGTTTGGTTTGTTTGTTCGGTCTGTCCGTCAGTCTCTGGGTGATATGCAGTACTAAAATTGAGTTGGGTTCCCAAGGCCTCTTGAAAACTCGTCCAGTAAACACCGATCCTCGATCGGATATAATCTTCTTAGGCACGCCATGCAGCCTCACAATCTCACTGATGAAAAATCTCTCTATGTCGGGTGCCTGATACGTCATATGCACAGGAATAAAGTGATCACTCTTCATCAGAGTGTCTACTACTACAAAAATTGAGTCGTGTCTCCTTGCCCTCAGTGGCAATCCAATAATAAAATCTATCGAAATAACTTCCCATTTCGATTCTGGAATGGCATGTGGTTGAAGTAATCCTGTTGGGTGTCTATGTTCAGCCTTTACCTACTGACACTCTAGACACCTAACCACAAAGCTGACTATGTCAGCCTTCATTCCCTTCCAGAAGAATAAGGGTTTAAGGTCTGCCCTCATCTTCGTGACTCCTGGGTGCACCATGTAAACCGCTCTATGAGCCTCGCTCAGGATCAACATCCTCAAATCGTCGTTTTGCGGTACGTAAATCCGACCTCTAAACCTCAATAACCCATCGCTATCAAAAGAAAATCCCTCATATCGTGGTACCATCATTGTGTTTAGGTCCGATAAAATCCTCGACTTCTTTGTACCAGTCATCGTCACACTGTAAAGTGAGAATCTTCTCACGTAGATTTGTTTGAAGAGGCAACACCGAAAAGATGCATGGCCTCCGACTCAAAGCATCCGCCACTCAGTTCATTGTTCCCTTTATGTAAGTAATCTCTAAGTCGTACTCGCTAAGCAATTCTGACCAACATCGTTGTCGCACGTTCAGGTCACTTTGCGTGAAAATGTGTTGCAGCCCACAATGATCAGTGTTTAATTCAAATTTTCATCCAATAAGGTAGTGTTTCCAAACCTTCAAGGCATAAACGATGGCTAATAACTCCAAATCGTGTGTTGCGTAGTTCTCCTCATGTCTTCTCAGCTTCCTCGAAATGTAGCAATCCCTCGTCCGTCTTGCATCAAGACTCCGCCTAATCCTTCCTTGGATGCGTCAGTGCATACCAAGAAGTCCGCATCCATGTCAGGGAACTTTAGTATCGATGTTGTTGTCAACAACTCCTTAAGCCTCTGAAATGCTTTCGCACATTTCTCGGTCCAACCAAACTTCTGTTTTTCTTCTGCAATTCAGTGATCGGATTTGCTATCTTCGAAAACCCCTTGACAAACCATCGATAGCATCCTGCTAAACCCATAAAACTATGCACTTCTATGACATTCTTCGGTGCAGGCCATTCCATAATAGCCTCAAACTTGGCTGGATCCACGGTGATACCTTCGCCGGAGATGACATGCCCTAAGTAGTGAATCCTCGATTGATAAAAAGAGCATTTGGACAACATACCATATTATTTGCGTTCTCGTAAACATTGTAGTACCAAGTGCAAGTGCTCGTCATGCTCCTCCGTCATCTGAGAGTAGATCAAGATATCGTCAATGAATACTTGGACGAACTTGTCCAAGTACTCGTGGAACACCCTGTTCATCAAACTCATGAATACCCCTGGGGCGTTTGTCAGTCCAAATGGTAAAACAGTAAATTCGTAATGTCCAAATATCGTCTTAAAGGCAGTCTTAGGGACGTCATCCTCCTTGATCCGTAACTGGTGATACCCTGATCGCAAATCGATCTTGGAGAACACCGTTGCACCCTTCATTTGATCGAACAGATCATCAATTCTTGGTAAGGGATACTGATTCTTGATCGTAGCCTTGTTCAGTTGATGGTAGTCAATGCAAAGCCTCCACGATCCATCCTTCTTTTGTATGAAAATAACTGGTACACCCCCGGTGACACACTAGGGCATATCAGTCCCAGGTCCAGCAACTCCTTCAGTTGCATTTTCAACTCTTGCAACTCCGGGGTCGACATCCGATAAGGTGCTCTTGCTATCGGTTCGGTCCCAAGTTTCAAGTCTATAGTAAATTCCAATTCTCTCTCCGGAGGCATCCCAAGTAACTCCTCTGGAAATACGTCTGCAAACTCCTTCACCACCAGAAGGTGTTCTAGAGATTCCACTACTCCCTTTTCATTTAGCGCAAGGATCAAATAAAGCTTGCACCCCTTGCGCATACATTTTCGTAGCTGTAAGGAAGAGACGAACCTCAGGGATACTCCCTGGTTCCGTCCTACAATCACATGTCTCTGTCCTTCATCATCGACCAAGCTCAACCATTTCGTCTTACAGTTGAGTATCGCGTCATGCGATTCCAACCAATCCATACCAATCACGACGTCATAAGATCCTAAGATCATGACGTAAAAGTTGACCCTCGTGACAAACTCTCCCAGGTTAAGGGTACAACCCGTAACCTTTCCTCCAACCTTCTGTTTGGCTCCTGAAGCCATCTCTACGAAGCTAAACTAGTCCTGTTCGACTGCCTTTACCTTAATCCTTTTTAGTGCTGCACCGGAAATGAAACTCTCAGTAGCACCTGGGTCTATCAAAATAATAAGGATCTGGTTAGCGACAGTACCTGTCGTCTCAAGCACTGTCAACTGGTGCTCTGCCTGGCGGTTATTCACCGCTGCATGAATCCAATGGGCCTTGCCCATATCTCCCACTGTAGTGGGTCCGGCTGATCTGGACGCCCTGGTCCTCTCCACAGGATAGTCGCACTGGTAGTGTGGCTCCCCACACGTCCAACACCCCTTCCTCGGCCCAGTAGTCCTGGTACCCAAAGTAGAAGATGACGGCCCACTGGCCTAGAACCCCGGTCTGTTCTGCTAAACGGGCCTAAACTACTGCTACTGCGGGCGACATTGCTGCAAGTGCTGTGGTCTCCGATAGGGTGCCCGCTGCTGAGGCAGCGGTCTTCAGGGTGTAGTGAAAGTGGATCCTCTCTGAAAGCCATGATATCCCAACGTATGTCTCGCTGGGGTCTGATGCTGCGGTGTACCAGATGAACCCTGCCCTACTGGTCTCGTTGAAGTGCTAGTCTGACCCCCACTGATAAGCTCCTCCTCTGCTATGAGGGCCTTTTGGACGACATCATGGA
>JASDQU010014772.1:103874-129334 GCA_032191745.1 Picea mariana | reverse complement strand
AACTACATAAATAAATGGTTGCTTCCTTTATGGATGTCATAAAATAATTCTCAATCTGCCCTCTACTCTAATTTCATCCAACTAGCCACTAATTTGCTGCATTAGTAAAATCTTAAGGTAAAAGTAAAAGTTCGATGCAAGGGTAAAATGCTTAACTATTATAATATTATTGATTATAATATTATTAAAGAAAAACATCCATAATAACAATGTCATTATAAAAACCTTGCGATTACACTAACACTTATACTCCATATCTTACTACAACGCTACTCTCACATAAATCAAACAATGTATTAACTTGATGTTACCTTTACATGCTTTAGCAGGTTTAACTCTATTTAGCAGATTTAATATTTTTAGCTCATAATTATCCAACAGTTAGTGAATAAAACTTTAATAAAAATTTTCACTTCAAAACATCCTTCATTGATGTTATACAATTCCAAATATATCCTTCTCATATCGATGTCTCACATATACATGTCATATGCAAATGGACTAAGGCATAATAATTTAATGGAAATGCCCGAGACCAGAATGAAAGAAACAAGCACACGCATCTTATATAACTGCCGATAAGGATGTTTTAGTTCTATCTAGAATATTCCTATTCATGTAAATTCTTTTAGTAAAACAACGCTAAAATAGAAAAGAAACGGGCACAGGATATTACCAGGAATGAATTTAATATGGCTAACTGTGTTCTCGTAATTAACAGCATGACGGGCCTACGCGTAGGATTTCATCATTGCATAAATTTAAGTCTTTTAGGCGAGCTGACGAAGTTTTACCAAAGTCAAGGAAACTTACGTGGCAGAGAAGGGGAGTTAATTCAATTCTAAACACGATAAAAATCGTTGCTGGAAATGCAGGCGGAGTCACCATGTTGTCAGTAATTCCTGTCAATAATCCTGCATGAAACTTTTAATAGCCACCGCCGATTTCCAAAATAACAATGAAATCTCGGGCCCAGTAAGAATGCTGATCATCGACCGACATTCACTGCATTTATAACAGGACAACCCACAGGAAGGAGGGGCACCTTCATGCACGTGAGGTGTCAACAGAAGCGAAAATTCACCTGTACTCTATTGGTGTGAACCGATTATCCCCTCGACCTACGCGTTGTGAAACTCAGCTTTCTAAAGCCAAAGGATTCGATCAACGCTGCAATAATTACACAAATGAAGTTTTTGTTTTTATTTGATTTTTTTTTTTTTAAATTTCGTTTAAAAACTGTTGGCGAGCCTTAGCTACACCGTGTCTCAGAAGAGTATGGTAGTCGCTGCCATGGCCACGGTTTCGTAACCGTATGGGTGCAATTTGCATAAAAAGGTTTAGGCTTCTACAAAAGATTGCACAGTGGTTCCACCGGTTCAATCCATTACTTCATTACCTACATGTGGATTCAACCAACGGGCATAGACCTCCTGAGCGATGGCTAACAATCAGTTTATTTTTTTATTTTTTTAAAGAAATTTCAAAAATCAAGAGGCAGCAGAGCCATGCGCACTCAGACAGTTCTGGTGGAAGGTGAATGCGGCTGGTGTGCTTTCTCTATCCAAGAACACAGATAGGATAATTAGACTTAGAAGGAACGCAGGCCTGTGTACAGGATGGCAGTTATGTGAACTAGTGGCTATTAAGTAAATGAAGAGATACTCAAGAAAATAAACGCAGACCCACAATTAGGATTGATGCTGCTAACGAAGGGAAATACCAGCTAACAAAAACGCAGAGGGTAAGGCAGTCTCAAAATCTATTTACCCCATCCCAAATCCAGACACCCTTCTCAGTGCCTCCTTACCATCGAAAATGCCCAAGGGGGTTTTCCTTCTTAACCGGCTTGCAAGGCCGAATGCCAAAACTAGAATTTACATGAAAAGCAATGAAGAAAACGGGACAGAACAATTTTAGAACCATTGTATGAATGAAATGCCAAGGATGAAATGTCGAGAACAAATTTCGCCATTTCCCCAACCAGAGCAAATTCAGATTTCTTTTTTTTTTCTTTTATAAAAATAACAACGGTAAATACTTTATTAACAGAGGTGAGTAGCAGCCGTAAAAATTTTCCTAATCACGCCAATAACAGAGGTAGGTAATTTTATCAACCAGGGTAAGTCGTAAGGCATTCTAATCCACTAAAATACAAAACATACCTTTTCCTTTTCGCCCTCCCTTGAGTGTCTTCCACGTGCTCCGTCCCACTCCTGCTCGCCGACCATCAAGACCTCAACGGTACCTCCCAGCCAATCGCTAAGGGTACTCTGCTTCCCCCTTAGCCCCCCAAGCCACAAAGGGGCCACACATAGTCCAGATAGTATACCTAGCTTCCCAGCTCACCTCCAAGGCTGAGCTACCACTCTAATCGCAGCTGAGAAAATTCCAACTCCTCACAAGCAATCAGTCTAGTCCAAATTCGGCAGCATAACGATACCTAACAGCCCATCCCCTTTTCCCCCCATCCCCCTTTCTTTTATAGAGTTTTGAGACCCCTCTTGCCCTAATCACATTTAATTTAAGTTTTAAATATAAACCCTAAAAAATTCTCGGTTGTACAAGTGTCATTCATCCCCCACGTTTCTCCAACATTATTTTCTTTAAATTTATTAAAAGCTCATTTCCCTATTTTTATTATTCCCTTTTCTTTTTTCTTTTTTTAACAACCAAAAAGGTAAATGCACTAATTAATCCTTTCATTTTATTTTTTTAAATTCATAACTTTTTAAACTCCCGCACGTTAAATAATTTTATTACTTATTAATTGTCTATGTTTCCTTATTACTTAGTTTCCCTGTTTTTTATTAATCCCCTCCCTTTTTTTTTAAAACCAAAAAGGTAAATGCGCTAATTAATCTTTTCAATTATTATTTATTTAATATCTTTTTTTCTTTCACAAGTTAGGAATTAATTTCCTCGTTGCAAATTTTTGAATCCCTTAGTTAATTAAATCCTTACTCTCTTTATTTACCCAAGGAATTTTATGAAGACCTCACTATTACTTAGGTGGGTTTTGGTTTAAATTGTTATTTTTATTCCAAGGTCTGTTCTTAAGGTTAGACTAAAATTTTACCCTAAAAGTTTTAGACTCAGTACTTAGATTTTGAACTGGGCGACACTGGGTTAGGGGAGTTGTTTAAGGATTTCTTAAGGCGTTATTATCATAGGGCTATTTAGGTTTGTTTCCTTCATCCACATTAATGCGACGTGCCCTTCAGGACACACCACGTGCTCCAAGGGTGCCACTCGCGTCGTTTGTTTCTTTTGCGTGACGTGCCCTTCAGGATGCACCACGTGCTCCAAGGGTGCCACTCGCTTCTTGTGTTTCTTTTGTGCGATGTGCCCTTCAGGATGCACCATGTGCTCCAAGGGTGCCACTCTCCAACTGGACTGATTGGTACACATATATAACCCCTGGAGTCAACACTCCACTAGGTGAACTTGTGGGAGACTAAGGGCTCTAAAGAATAAGGCCCCTGCCTTATTGCACGCCCTTTAGAATAATCATGAGCGACTGTCGCAGTCTTCCCTCATGACATCGTGGATCCTCTTGAACTAGGTAATCGTTAACCTATAGTTTGAGCCACGGTGGGAGTGCTAGTAGGCGGTGGCAGAGCTGTTGTCCACCCCTCTCCCTCAACCTCTCTGAAAATCATGTGTGGCCCCTTTACTCCCTATGTGAGTCTGGTCGGCAAGCTATCGTCAGCCTACATCATCGACAATCGTGTCAGAACATGTCAACATCAAATCATCAAATCAATGAAATATCACAGTAAATAAATCAACCCAAATAGCACACTCCCTGACTCAATCCGGAGTCCAAGGGGTTCCACCGATGCCTCTTCATCCTCAAGGTCCAAAACCCTGCACACTCAATAAAACTGAGTCAATAGCACCTATCTACATCAAATAGTAAAACCTCATGTCGTCTATCATAATGCATCATAATCAAGTATAAATGTTTTAACATCAGAAAAGTCCAGATCACTTGCGAGCAAGTGTCCTCAAATAATAAGTTTTCTCAGTGCGCCAGAGCGGGATGTTACAAAATCTATAATTGTATTATTATTTAAAAGTGGCATAAGAAGGTTGAAAGCACTTAAGTGTGGGAAGTGTGTGTAAACCCGTTGGGGTACTGAACATGCTCGATGGCAGCGGGTAAATGCACACATGATACCAAGACAACTTCGTCGGGGTACTGAACAGACCTGCTGGCAACGAAGCAATGTCGGGTCGAGAGGTAGCAGGTATATGTTTTTAAATTATCTTTTATGGAAGTATACATCATGTGGATACAACTATTGAATGGGATTAAAGCATTTGAGTGGGTTAAATGGCGTCCCTGTCGAGGCTATGAAGGCTTGCTAGCAAGAGTGGCTCTGTCAACGGTATTGAAGTTCTTTTATAAACATCGTGACTCTTTTATTAAGACATTATTTCAGGTTATAATCCCCTGCAAAGAAAATTCTATTTTCTGGTTATAGAAATGAGCTTATCCTAATACTATATAGTCCGAGAGTGAATTTATTTCAGGGAGTTTAAATCATTTTCAAGTCTTATTATTTTCTTCCTAAGATGAAATATTACTAGATCAGAGATAGCTTCTTCACCCAGTAAGTCGCCATTTGTTGGGCCCCAACAACTCCCCCTAAATTTTTACAAAATTTAAAGGCCCCCCATTAGAATTTTGATAATTATAGTGAGCTACAGAATCAACCTTTTCAAATAGTTCTATACCTTGGCTTGCTTTGAGACAAACTTAAGACATTCACTATAGTATGATACATTCATTACAAGAGTATATGTCAAAAGTTAGAGATGAACATAAAAATCTCAATTTAAACAAAAACGTTATTTTTTATCAAATGTTTACTTTCGTTTAAATTATGATTATGTGTTCTTTCTTTTGCTCATTAGCAAGTTTGACTATTTTGAATAATGTGTTCAATACTTCATACAATATTATCTTGGTTGGTTTCTCATTTTCATGAAATCATTTGGTGATGTTAATTAATTAAATTGTTTTTTTATTTTACATCTCATTTCAAAATAATAATAATCAAAGAATTATCTATCATTTGTTTGATTTTGTAAAAAATTAAAATTAATATTTTTTCTTCATTCACTTGAAGCTTCTAGATCATATTTGAAAACAAATTATAAATAATGTTTGTTTATAAGTTATAGTTAGTTTTAATTCATTTTTTATTTTTCTAGATTTTGTTTTATTCACAATTTTTAGGTTATTAATTTAGGTTTCTTTTTGTTTCACAGGTTTCTATTATCAAATATTTGATACAGATCTGATCATGGCTTGATTTTATTATCCAAATACGTTCAAGATGATTGATCCAAAAATAATTTTGGACTGCTACAAATAATTTTATGAGCAACAACAGATAAAATTTGGAAAGGCATCAAGATCAGACACATGATTTTTCAGAACTAATCACAGCCAAACCGTGACGAAATTGGAGAAACGGGTGAAAACCCACAACCAAAATGGATCCATTTACCTTTTGCGTAGAGATTTTCTCAAACGAATGCACGATTTGAGAGATTTTTGGGTCTCTTTTAGAGGTGAATTTCAGGTGGCAGAAATTAATAGTGACGCCCAGACTGTTCATTCATTTTATAAATATATGAGAAAGATCGGAGTCAGAGAATTGGAGAGGAATATTTTAATCCTTTCTCTTTTGTATATTATTGATTTTTTGAACTTTTTATTTCTTTTCAAATGGAGTAATGGATGGCTGGAATCTTTGGGAGAATAGACGAATATTTTCAAAGAAGAATATGAAATTCCAGGTTGCTTAATGGCTTTTGTCCTGTAAGTGAAATGGTTTTATTTTCATTATAATATATTCATATTCTTTGAATAATTGATTATACATTGATTTAAATAGCTTTAGTCTTTTTTATCAATACATGGTTAATTATTATCATTTATGTATTAATTTTTCCCATCTTTAAAGTCTATTATCCAAATAATTTCTTCCAGGACTACAGAATGGACAATTGATTCCAAAAACTTAATAGAACAACATATATGCATTTTGGCTTTAGCCTTTTGTTTATAATGTTGTTATTTATGTTTTTTTTAATCTTGTTACATGTGCAGGTTTGATATCTTTTGATTAAATGATCTGTGATGTGTAGGAGGTTTATATTATAAATATCATCTATCATTTGCTCCTCAAAATACAAATGTTGTGATTATATCTTCGATTTAAATAAAGAGATTTATCTTTGAATTTTAAATTGAATGATAAAATGCATAGATTGCTTCCAGATTTATCTTGTTTTAATCATGTATAATTATGAGATCACAAGTTTATGTTTGTGTTTCCTTCTTTGTCATTAAAACCTAAGCTGCCAGTACATGTTCTGAATTTATTTAGAACAGTCATAAGGTTCATTGCAGATTTTTCTCTTGGACATGGTAGTTGGATGTTCACCACTCATGCAGATGCTTCGATACACCTCACTAATTCACTGACATGATAGCTTCTTTGTATTTTTCTGTCATTTACATATCATTGAAACTAGAATGTATGGTTTAGCTTTGACTATCCACATGTTCATGTTCATGGAGCCATTAAACCCATCAGAACGGGTTATACCAAACGGATTGGGTTATTTAGACAACCCCGGACCGGACTCGCTCTTCCAGTTGACGGACGGTCAATTTCGTCCGTCAACAAATGGCGCTAGAAGGAGAACCAGAATGATGAGCCGGCCTTCCAAGAGTCTTTGTTTCAAATTTATTAATTTCCCATGGCTCCCCAAATCACTGTGTTGGAACATGCTTTTCACTTCTCATTACTTGATATTCCCAACAAGACAGTCTCTCTTTTTTCCATACTCACCTTTGATGGTGGGGAGAATGTATCTGCAATAGACCATATTAACAAGTTTTGGTGTAAATGCATCAAGCATGATATTTTTGATTTAAAGGTTTTGTGCAGATTGTTTGTTTTTACTTTCAGGGGTCGGATTAAACATTAGTTTGAGTCTTATGCAGCATATCATATTTTTGATTGGTTTCAGTTTGTAGATGAATTTTTAGATTATTTTGAAATCTATGATTACAATCAATTGTGTGAAGAATTTCAGACTTTTCTAAACAATGGTGATTCATCTTCAAAAGGATTTTCGACAAGAATCCATCATGTTCTTTGTAAATTTAATCTTGATGACATGTCACTTGTATTAAATCTCCTTTATGATGCTTGCATCCAGTCATATTCGATCACAAATGATGAAGCAATTATAAATACTATCACTCGATTGCAAGAAGAATTGTGTTCATAAGATGAGAGAGATCCATCTGAAAATGTTCAACAAGCAAGGGAGGTAAAATCTATTGAAAATGTTCAACAAGCAAGGGAGGTAAAATCTATTGAAAATGTTCTTACTGATAATCAAATTGGTTTTTCCTCTAAATCATTGTATTTTCTGTCCTCGACCATCGTGGAAGAAGATTCGATGTTGGGTCAAGGTGAACTTCCTCGTTCTCCTAACTCTTTCTCTAATCAGTATTTAAATTCGGTTATTGAAGAAGACTTAGGTGATGAAAATCATCTTAAGCATTCTAATATTCCAATGAAACTGATTAGAGATGTAGATCTGCAATTAGAAGAAGAAACATTAAACCCTCATCTACAAATCCTACCTTATCAACATGAAATATCAAATGTTTTCCATGAAAGTTTTGAATTATCTATCGTATCAGAGAAAAATTTAGATGATCATATTATGTTGAAGAATTTATCACCAAAACATAGTGAAAGTTTTAAGGAAAATGAAGATGAATGTCTTGAGAATACCATTGTTAAATATCATAGCTCAAGATATTCTTTTCATGTTCTTATTTCTGATTCCTTTTACTCTTTATATCCCAATCTCTTCTTAGATTCTAGTGGATTTGATACTTTACGCACGGTATCTTACTCTTTGCCACCACAATCAAATCTTTTCGCTATGCCAAAATTTGGTGAAACAAATTCCAAACATAACACTTATCAAGTTGGATTTGATGCTCTTTCACTTTCATCACTCGAATGGAAAAATGACATGTTGCAAGATGATTTTACATGATTTATTTTTGAAAAAAACAATTCACTCATCCTTATGGAAGTCGAATATTCTACATTGCATATTCGTTCTTTGATTAGTTCGAATTTTAATGTTTATGATTTACATTTTGAAACAATCAATCTCATCAAAGGAAGCGTTCAAACCAATAATCTAATTGATGTCATGAATCCTCTTATGATGTGTTCCCCATTGATATATCCATTTCATCAAATTCATAGTTTGCATCCTAATTTTTATGACAGGATCTTAGATTGGCTTGAAGATTCGTATCTAAAAAATCTTCATAATAAAGATAAAGTTGTGCTTACTTTGTTTTTACCTAAATATCTAGGAAGTAAGCATTACATGATTTTTTTAAATCCTCCATGTGAAGAAATTGATGAACACTTGGATAATTGTTTGGAAGATGGGACACTTCGGTCTAGGCTGATGGTTATTTCAAGTCCCCATAACTCTCATGAGCTTCACAATCTCATTTTTTCATATTTTTGTGACCCATATAATGACAAAATTGTAGAATGGCTGGAGGATTCGTACAAAAAGAATGTTCAAGGGAATGGTAAAGTCATGCTTGCTTTGATTTTAAATGATGATTATAATGGTAAGTATGATATATTTTTGTTATTTTTCGATATACAACCATTCTTGTTACTAATATTTTATCTTGTTTCCATTGTAGGATTGGAGTTACTTCGATGGCTACATTGGAAGCATGACTTCACTTAGTATTTTTGATTTGTTTAGTAGTTAGAGTAGGTTTTCTTTTAGTTTTATTTCTCAGTTTTTCTCTTTGTAATAATGTAGTTATGAACACAAGCGGGCACACCAAGAGAACCATAATATGAATGTTGTCAGGGAAGTCCACTTTAAATCTTGTTCTCTTTGCTTTTCATTGAATATTCCTTTTCGAAAATGCAGTATCATCATGAAAATTTTAATTGGAAAGTAAAGAGTTAAGTAAATTTGAACTATCAATTCAACCCTGACCTAAGGTGCCACGAGTAGGACTGCACTCATCTTAATAAGGATTTTTCTATTTTTAGTCTCTTTTATTTTTAATAATAATGCTTGGTCAAAGTAGCATCTTATGCATCACTATATTAAGAAAAGAACTTGCTCGCACATGATAATTTATATGATTTAGTTCTTCCTTTATTTTACAGTGAGATGATAGTGGATACAAAAACTCAAGTTTATCTTTGACCAAAATCATTTCCTAAAATGTTTTCTTTTGCTATTTTGATTTTGTGTACTTCTTATTTTGAATCCCATTAATAAAATTTGATTTGGTTTGTTGTGTTTTCTTTGATTATTTTGAATGATCTTTCTTCTTATCTTTCTTCTTGAATCAATATATTTCTGATCGAAGAGCTATTTTCGAAGGAAGCATTTATTTTAAGACTTGTGTTTTTTAAAGCAAATTGAAATAAGTTCAAAGAGGTCCTAATATTAAGATATAGCTCAGACAATTGATTTTTAAGTCAATTGTCACTCTCATTTTGTCCTCAAATTATCTTTGCTAGAGTATTACACCAGAGATATGGTTTAAATCTTTGAGAATTAGGATAATCTTTAAACTTTTTACGCCGTCCATATTCTTAAGGAATAACTTTTAAGTGCTTCCCCATTCTCTAGATGATTTCTTAAAGGAAATGTAAAATCTCTAAACTATGATAAAAGTTCCAGTTTTGAAAGAAAATAAATAACATGGTCAACTATTTACCTATATTGCAATTAACCTCCAGTATCACCCCGCTCTCTTTTTCATCAAGAAAACTATAATTGTATTATTATTTAAAAGTGGCATAAGAGGGTTGAAAGCACTTAAGTGTGGGAAGTGTGTGTAAACCCGTCGGGGTACTGAATAGGCTCGCTGGCAGCGGGTAAATGCACACATGATACCAAGACAACTTCGTCGAGGTACTGAACAGACCTGCTGGCAACAAAGCAATGTCGGGTCGAGAGGTAGCAGGTATATGTTTTTAAATTATCTTTTATGGAAGTATACATCATGTGGATACAACTATTGAATGGGATTAAAGCATTTGAGTGGGTTAAATGATGTCCCTGTCGAGGCTATGAATGCTTGCTGGCAGGAGTGGCTCTGTCAACGGTATTGAAGTTCTTCTATAAACATCATGACTCTTTGATTAAGACATTATTTCAGGTTATAATCCCCTGCAAAGAAAATTCTATTTTCTAGTTATAGAAATGAGATTATCCTAATACTATATAGTCTGAGAGTGAATTTATTTCAGGGAGCTTAAATCATTTTCAAGTCTTATTATTTTCTTCCTAAGATGAAATATTACTAGATCAGAGATAACTGCTTCACCCAGTAAGTCTCCATTTGTTGGGCCCCAACAACTCCCCCTAAATTTTTACAAAATTTAAAGGGCCCCCATTAGAATCTTGATAATTATAGTGAGCTACAAAATCAACCTTTTCAAATAGTTCCATACCTTGGCTTGCTTTGAGACAAATTTAAGACATTCACTATAGTATGAGACATTCATTACAAGAGTATATGTCAAAAGTTAGAAATGAACATAAAAATCTCAATTTAAACAAAAACATTAATTTTTATCAAATGTTTACTTTCGTTTAAATTATGATTATGTGTTCTTTCTTTTGCTCATTAGGAAGTTTGACTATTTTAAATAATGTGTTTAATACTTCATCAAATAATATCTTGGTTGGTTTCTCATTTTCATGAAATCATTTGGTGATGTTAATTAATTAAATTCTTTTTTTTTTATTTTGCATCTCATTTCAAAATAATAATAATCAAAGAATTATCTATCATTTGTTTGATTTTGTAAAAAACTAAAATTAATATTTTTTCTTCATTAACTTGAAGCTTCTAGATCATATTTGAAAACAAATTATAAATAATGTTTGTTTATAAGTTATAGCTAGTTTTAATTCATTTTTTATTTTTCTAGATTTTGTTTTATTTACAATTTTTAGGTTATTAATTTAGGTTTCTTTTTGTTTCACAGGTTTCTATTATCAAATATTTGATACAGATCTGATCATGGCTTGATTTTATTATCCAAATACATTCAAGATGATTGATCCAAAAATAATTTTGGACTGCTACAAATAATTTTATGAGCAACAACAGATAAAATTTGGAAAGACGTCAAGATCAGACACATGATTTTTCAGAACTAATTACAGCCAAACCGTGAGGAATTTAGAGAAACGGTTGAAAACCCAGAACCAAAATGGACCCATTTACCCTTCGCGCAAATATTTTCCTGAACAAATGCACTATTTGAGAGATTTTTGGGTTTCTTTTAGAGGCAAATTTCAGGTGGCGAAAATTAATAGTGACGCCCAGACTGTTCATTCATTTTATAAGTATATGAGAAAGATCAGAGTGAGAGAATGATGCAGCACGCGCCACCCACGCACGCCTGCTTCCACCAGGACCTTCCTTTTACCAGGCCGGAAGAGCTAAAATGCTCCTCCAATCCCTTATCGGGACTTCTCAATACCCATAGAACTCTCCTTATGACCTCCCTTCCTTCAATCGAGGAAATCAGACCTCACTATATCGAGAGTCCTGAAAACATAGGGTCAGGTCTCACAAAACCTCGAAACCCGATGAGCTTTTACCAAGGCTTTCTTTGCTTTCATCGGGATTTCACCCGTTGGGAAATCGGCCTTTTCGAAGTCGTGAATCACATACCTCACGGATCCACGATTCTCGATCTCCGATCTTCGATGCCACCTGGTGTTGACCACTTCTAGGTTCAACCTTTTGACACCTATCCTCCACTATGCCTTAACGCTATCAGAAAATCACGAGTCAGAGTTTCATGATTTCGAATGCGCCGGTTCACAGAACTTTCAATTCCCCGATTCTCGACTCTTCAGGATCTCTTGCCACGTGTCCTTGCCAATGGACGGTGTCTGCGCATCCCGTCGGGATATCGCGGGTCGCGATTCCAACATACAACGATTTCACACTCCTGAAATCCCCGATGGGTTAAATCTCGACTCTTACCTTGATGCCTGACACATGTCCTGTTGAGATCAACGGCTGAGATCCTTCCTTACGATTTCGAGAACCACTAGGTCCCGATTCTCGGCCTTAACAAAAAACCGATGACTCTGATATCCCGATGACTCCTATGGGACTCTTCCTCTGTCTCAGGGCTTAAATCCCATGCAACTCCCTCGAGATCTAACGACTGACGGGATTTCACTATTTTCCTCTGCGTACCCGGACTGTTGATTCCTCCTCCTTAAGGATTTCTCAGAAATGGCTAAGTTTCCCTTCCAAAACCCATTTTCCAACACCTACGTTTGCGACCTCTGCTTGAGTCTTCCTCGACCCAAACCTCCTGGGCTCTCTTCTAACGATACCACGAAGGTGATATACCCCCTGATCTTTTCCACTCTGATTCTTCAGAGGAACTGGTGCACACTCCTTGCAGCTACCCTGAGGGCACTTCAAGTGTTCTCCTCCTTCGACTCTGCGCAACTCCTGCAACAATAGTCTTTGATCTCCTTCGCTCAGATTAACGACTGAGACTTCTTCTTTAGCCTGCGCACTCTCTGCACGGCTTCAGCAACAATTCTATAACTTATGGGTGAATGAGAATAACTGTTTAACTATCAAGCCTTCATCAACGCACTCCTTGCGGATGAATTCAACTGCACTCTATGCAGGAATCTCCTGGCTCAGATAGAGAAACAATTGAAACTTATTCTCTTCTCTCTCTTAGACTTCGGTTTAACCCTGAAATCACATGCACAACATATTCAAAGAAAATGAATAACAAGAACCAACATTCATGAGCACACATCAACACAGAGAAACAACACCGGCCATGAAATTGAATCAGAACTTCATTCTATTAATTCAACATCTATACATGGGTGTTCTTCACAGTTTTCTCTGCTTGCTCTTCTCTTCTAAATGCTTCTGAATAATGACTAATGTTACAATGATACAATGAGGGTGTCTATATCCGTTTTCCCTCCTTCGATCTAAAATTGTCTAATCTAGAAAAAAATCCTACCTACCTGCATTAACTAGATTAAATGCCTTCTTATCTATTTTAGACAAGAGTGTATGGATCAAGTTCTGATACAACATACAAAAGGCGCTCCTTCATAAAGGATCATTTAAGACATGCACTACAATCCCAAAGAACTGTTCAAAATTTTGGGTTTGTTTTCCCAGCTGATCTCCGCTTGATGTGCTGGCTCACTTGCTTAGTTGGYGATGCTCCTGCATCATACTCCTCGTCTTGAAAACTTTCATGGGCTCTTGTCCATGAGCTCTCACATGGTCTGTCCCTACTTTTGAATGGCTACTGCTATCTCCCAGCTGGCATCTTCCACTGGATGATTTTTCCATTTCACYAGATACTGAAAATATTCCTTTCGTCTGGTTCTTTTACTTACCCTCTTGTCCAGTATATGTTCTATCTGTGGCCTCTCTTGAATCGGCATCTGCTTCTGCCACTGGATTTCTGGCTGTTCATCATCTCCAGTTCCTGCTTTCTCAGCCTTATATGAGTATAAGTCTGAGACATTGAATGTCGGAGATATTCCAATGTCATCCGGTAATTCAATCTCATAAGCATTTTCTCCCAGCTTCTTCAGGACTCTGCATGGCCCAATTTTCTTCATTTTCAGCTTGTTGTATGTCCCCCTTGGGAACCTTTCTCTCCTCAGATGTGCCAGAACTAGATCACCAACCTCAAATTGAAGTTGTCTCCTATGTTGATCCGCTCTGCGCTTATATTCCTGGTTCAATTTCAGCAATCGCTGCTTCACCCTGCTGTGAAGTTCTTCCATCGCCTCTGTGAATTCTTCAACTCTTGTGCTCTTTGTCATCATATGCTCTGAGTCCCTTAGTTCAGATACTCCTCTCGGCTGCCTGCCATATACAATCTCAAATGGACTTTTCCTTGTGCTTCTGTTTACTGAGTAGTTGTACACAAATTCTGCTTGTGGCAACACATTGTCCCAGCTGCTGTGGTGCTCTGTCACCAAGATTCTCAGTAAGTCTCCCAGAATTCTATTTACCACCTCTATTTTCCCATCCATCTGAGGATGATAGGCTGAACTAAACATTAAGTTAGTTCCCATTTTCTTCCAGAGTGTCCTCCAGAAATGTCCAATGAATTTTGTATCCCTGTTCGATACAATGCTTCTGGGTAAACCATGAAGTCTGACAATCTCCTTGAAAAACAAATTTGCGATACGAGTTTCATCGTTGGTTTTCTGGCATGGAATAAAATGTGCCATTTTGGAAAACCTGTCCACCACCACAAAGATTGAATCATGTCCTCTTTGTGTCCTTGGTAATCCTAATATGAAATCCATGCTGATTTCATCCCATGGCCTCTCAAGTATGGGTAATGATTGATAGAATCCCGCATTCTGCTTCCTTCCCTTTGAGTGTTGGCAAATCCTGCACCTGTCAACAAATTTCTTGACATCTGTTCGCATCTTCAGCCAGAAGTATGCTTTTCTCATCTTTGCAAATGTCTTGTCGTGGCCAAAATGCCCTGCTAATCCACCACTATGCTTTTCCTTTAGCAGATTCTCCCTCATGGAGCAATTTGGAATGCATAACTAATTTCCTCTGAATAACAGTCCATTCTGGGTCATGTAATCCATCCACGGGCTTCTATCTCTGAGAACTAGATTCTCAGCTGCCTCGTACACCTTTGCAAAATCTGCATCACCTGCATACATGTCCTTAAGATTTTCAAACCCCAATGTTTTGACTCGGAACTCCTGCAACAACAAACATTTCCTGCTCAAAGCATCAGCCACTTTGTTAGCAGTACCCGAAATGTGTTTAATTACAAACGTAAAATTTTGCATATATTCTACCCATTTTGCATGTTTGTAATTCAGCTTCTCCTGCTGAGTCACAAACTGTAATGCATGATTATCACTATACAAAACAAATTCTTTTGGCATCAAATAATGCCTCCACTTCTTCAACGCCTGTATGATAGCATAAAATTCTTTATCATACGTGGAGTACTTCAATTTTGCTTCATCCAACTTCTCGCTGTAATATGCGATTGGTCTATCCTCCTGGCTCAAGACCACTCCTATGGCAAAGCCACTTGCATCACATTTCACTTGGAATACCTTTGCAAAATCCGGCAAGACCAAAACCGACTGTTCGTTGATCTTCCGCTTCAACAGATTGAAACTTTTCTCTGCCTCTTCAATCCAATGAAAAGATTTATGTCTTTTCTTGAATGTATCCATCATTGTTGCACTAATTCCACTAAAATTCCTGATGAATTTCCTGTAGAAACTAGCCAGTCCATGAAAACTTCTCACCTCAAAAATATTTCTAGGTGATGGCCAATTCTTAATTACTTCCACTTTACTTGGATCCATCTTCAATTCTTTTGCCGATATGATAAACCCCAAGTAAATGAGTTATCTCTTCATAAATGAAGACTTCCTCACATTGATCAACAACTTCTCTTGTTGTAGCTTCCTCATTACTGCAGCTAAATGCTTCAGATGCTCTTCTTTTGGTTTTCTGAAAATCAATATGTCATCTAAGTAAACAATGACAAACTTACCAATGAACTCTTTCAACACTTCATTCATCAGCCTCATGAATGTACTTGGTGCATTTGTCAAACCAAATGGCATGACTAGCCACTCGTACAACCCTTCATTGGTTTTGAAGGTTGTCTTCCACTCATCGCCTTCCCTCATGCGAATCTAATGGTATCCGCTTTTCAAATCCATCTTTGAAAAAAACTCTGCTCCACTCAAGCAGTCCATCAAATCATCCATCCTTGGTAATGGAAACCTGTACCTGATGGTTATTTTATTGATGGCTCTGGAATCAGTGCACATTCTCCAACCTCCATCCTTCTTTGGACTCAGTACCGTTGGAATGGCACATGGACTTAAGATTTCCCTGATCAGTCCTTTATCCAGCAGTTCCTGTACCTGCCTTTTGACCTCTTCATTTTCCTGTGGTGTCAACCTGTACGCTGCTTTGTTTGGAAAACTAGATCCTGGTATGAGGTCTATGTGATGGCTCACGCTCCTCATCGGCGGCAATGAATGAGGCAATTCATCTACCACTATGTCAGCGAAATCCTCCATTAGTTCCTGAATTTCTGTCGACAGATCATCCACTCTTGTGCTGGTCAAAACAACTTTCAGTTTCCTGACCACAAAGAATTGTGGATCTTCCTTCTTCTTAACTTCTGCTAGAAGTTCCTTCCCACTCATGAGAAGTATCCTGTTGTTCACTTCCGGTTTCACCTCCTTATCTTTTATCGGAAGTAACATATGTGTTCTCCCATTCTTCTCCAAAGTGTACATATTCATCTTTCCATCGTGAATTACGTTTATGTCATATTGCCATGGTATGCCTAGCAATAAATGACATACATCCATAGGAATAACATCACAGAGAATTTTATCATTGTATCCTCCTATCTTGATGTCCACTAAGAACTGTTTAGTGACACTCACCTGATGTCCCTTCTGTAGCCATGATACCTTATATGGACTCGGGTGATCAGTTGTCTCTAGCTCTAGTTTCTCCACCATCTCAGTTGAAACGAGATTATCAGTGCTTCCGCTGTCCACAATGACCTTACATTTTCTGTCTTTGGTCTTGCATGCAGTTATGAACAGTCTGCTTCTCTGAGCTGTGTCCTCCACCTCCTTCTTGGGTGTTAAGAGAACTTTATGCATCATCAAGGACCTTCCGTCTTCTATGTCTTCTACTTCAGCAACTTGCCTCTGTGCTTCGGCGATGTGAGATTCTCCTTTATCTATCTTCCGATCGGGACAGTCAACTGCTTTATGTCCATTTTCCCCACATGTGTAGCATGTGATGACTCCTCCTCGGCCTCTTCCTCTACCTCTGGTACAAGGAAAAGTACTGTTATCAGCATATCCTCTATCCAGTTCTGCCTGCTGCCTTTGTTGTTCAGCGTGTTGGCCTCGCTGAGAACTTCCACCTCTCTCGGTTCTTGTCTGAGGCTTCTTCCAGTCATCCTTAGATTTCTGGAACCTGTCTTGGGTAACTGATTTTCCCCTTGGCTGGCTCTTGCCTCGTCCACGTTGTGCTGGCTTACGACTTAGTTTCTCTTCTGCCTTCAATGCCATCTGATATGCATCCTCAACCGTTCTGATGGTTGTCATACTCATTTCATCCTGGATATCATATCTTAAGCCATTCATATATCTGGCAACTTTTTTATCATTGCTCTCCCAATGACCTGCTCTGATATTGAGCTTGTAGAATTCATCGGTGTACTCCTTCACCGTCATCAACTTCTGTCTCAGGTTCTGCATTCTCCTGAACAGTGTGATTTGATAATCCCTTGGGATGAACTTTGCTTTCATCTTTGCAATCATTCGATCCCAACTTTTGATTTTCTGTTTTCCTTTGGAACGTCTATCTGCCTGAAGCTCGTCCCACCATAATTCTGCATGTCCTTTCAGTTTAGTGACAGCATGCCTGACCTTTTTATCCTCTTCAATATCTTCATAGTTGAAGTACGTATCAAGAGCTCTAATCCAGTCCAACAGATCTTCTGCATCCAGACTTCCTTCATAAGCTGGAATGTCCATTTTCGTCTTTGAACTCATCCGAGCGATGGCCTTAATTAACCGCTCATTGGCTACATCTTCGGCTGCAACTTCTCCTTGTTGTTCAGCTTCAATTCCGCCTTCGGAGTCACTCATATCTCCAGCATTGGCTGTGCATCTCTGCGTTGTCTCCATATCTTTCAATCTCGCTCTGAGATCGCGTATCTGCCTCTCCATCTCTGGATTCCCTGTCGGCCTACCTCTTCTTCTCACCTCCCTGTCCTCTGGATTAGGCAACTGCCTTTCCCTTTTGGGCGGCATGGTGAATTTTTCCTTCTCCCTGTTGCAAAAAACAAAGAGTTACTCCCGCTCTGATACCACTTGACGCAGCACGCGCCACCCGCGCACGCCTGCTTCCACCAGGACCTTCTTTTTACCAGGCCTGAAGAGATAAAATGCTCCTCCAATCCCTTATCGGGACTTCTCAATACCCACAGAACTCTCCTTATGACCTCCCTTCCTTCAATTGGGGAAATCAGACCTCACTATATCACGAGTCCTGAAAACACAGGGTCGGGTCTCACAAAACCTCGAAACCCGATGAGCTTTTACGAAGGCTTTCTTTGCTTTCGTCGGGATTTCACTCGTCGGGAAATCGACCTTTTCGAAGTCGTGAATCACATACCTCACGGATCCCCGATTCCCGATCTTCGATCTTCGATGCCACCTGGAGTTGACCACTTCTAGGCTCAACCTTTCGACACCTGTCTTCCATTATGCCTTAACTCTATCGAGAAATCGCGAGTCGGAGTTTCGCGATTTCGAATGCGCCAGTTCACAGGACTTTTAATTCCCCTATTCCCGACTCTTTGGGATCTCTTGCCACGTGTCCTTGCCAATGGATGGTGTCTGCACATCCCGTCGGTATATCACAGGTCACGATTCCAACATACAACGATTTCACACTCCTAAAATCCCCGATGGGTTAAATCCCGACTCCTGCCTTGACGCCTGACATGTGTCCTGTTGAGATCAACAGCTGAGATCCTTCCCCGGGATTTCGAGAAACATTAAGTCCCGATTCTCGGCCTTAACAAAACCCCGATGACTCCTCTGGGACTCTTCCTCTGTCTCAGGGCTTAAAGCCCGTGCAACTCCCCCGAGATCTAACGGTTGATGAGATTTCGCTATTTTCCTCTGCGAACCCGGACCGTTGATTCCTCCTCCTTAAGGATTTCTTGCAAATGGCTAAGTTTCCCTTCCAGAACCCATTTTCCAACGCCTGCGTTTGCGACCTTTGCTCGAGTCTTCCTTGACCCAAACCTCCTGGGCTCTCTTCTAACGATACCACGAAGGTGCTATACCCCCTGATCTTTTCCACTCTGATTCTTCAGGGGAACAGGTGTGCACTCCTTGCAGCTACCCTAAGGGAACTTCAAGTGTTCTCCTCCTTTGACTCTATGCAACTCCTGCAACAACAGTCTTTGATATCCTTCGCTCAGATTAACGACTGAGACTTCTTCTTTAGCCTGCGCACTCTCTGCATGGCTTCAACAACAATCCTATAACTTATGGGTGAATGAGAATAAGTGTTTAACTATCGAGCCTTCATCAACGCACTCCTTGCGGATGAATTCAACTGCACTCTATGCAGGAATCTCCTGGCTTAGATAGAGAAACAATTGAAACTTATTCTTTTCTCTCTCTTAGACTTTGGTTTAACCTTGAAATCACATGCACAACATATTCAAAGAAAATGCATAACAAGAACAAACATTCATGAGCACACATCAACACAGAGAAACAACACTGGCCATGAAATTGAATCAGAACTTCATTCTATTAACTCAACATCTATACATGGGTGTTCTTCACAGTTTTCTTTGCTTGCTCTTCTCTTTTGAATTCTTCTAAATAGTGACTAATGTTACAATGATACAATGAGGGTTTCTATATCCATTTTCCCTCCTTCCATCTAAAACTGTCTAATCTAGAAAAAAATCCTACCTACCTGCATTAACTAGATTAAATGCCTTCTTATCTATTTCAGACAAGAGCGTATGGCTCGAGGTCTGATACAACATACAAAAGGTGCTCCTTCATAAAGGATCATTTAAGACATGTGCTACAATCCCAAAGCACTGTTCAAATTTTTGGGTTTGTTTTCCCAGCTGATCTCCGCTTGATGTGTTGGCTCGCTTGCTGAGTTGGTGATGCTCCTGCATCAGAGAATCAAAGAATTGGAGAGGAAGATTTTAATCCTTTCTCTTTTGTATATTATTGATTTTTTAAACTTTTTATTTTTTTTCAAATGGAGTAATGGATGGCTGGAATCTTTGGGAGAATGGATGAATATTTTCAAAGAAGAATATGAAATTCCAAGTTGCTTAATGGCTTTTGTCTTGTAAGTGAAATGTTTTTATTTTCATTATAATATATTCATATTCTTTGAATAATTGATTATACATTGATTTAAATATCTTTAGTCTTTTTTATCAATACATGGTTAATTATTACCATTTATGTATTAATTTTTCCAATCTTTAAAGTCTATTATCCAAATAATTTCTTCCAGGACTACAGAATGGACAATTGATTCCAAAAACTTAATAGAACAACATATATGCATTTTGACTTTAGCCTTTTGTTTATAATGTTGTTATTTATGTTTTTTTTAATCTTGTTACATGTGCAGGTCTGATATTTTTTGATTAAATGATCTGTGATGTGTAGGAGGTTTATATTATAAATACCATCTATCATTTTCTCCTCAAAATACAAACGTTGTGATTATCTCTTATATTTAAATAATGAGATTTATCTTTGAATTTTAAATTGAATGATAAAATGCATAGATTGCTTCCAGATTTATCTTGTTGTAATCATGTATAATTATGAGATCACAGGTTTATGTTTGTGTTTCCTTCTTTGTCATTAAAACCTAAGCTGCCAGTACGTGTTCTGAATTTATTTAGAACAGTCATAAGGTTCATTGCAGATTTTTCTCTTGGACATGGCAGTTGGATGTTCACCACTCATGCAGATGCTTGGATACACCTCACTAATTCACTGACATGATAGCTTCTTTGTATTTTTCTGTCATTTACATATCATTGAAACTAGAATGTATGGTTCAGCTTTGAATATCCACATATTCATGTTTCATTAACTTTTTTTTGCAAGATTCTTTAAATTTATAAAAGAAAAACAATAAATATTTTTATGTGCTTTCTTTATCTGCTTCCTAGAAGAAATTATTTTTCACATCTATTTTCATAAGTTTCGATTAAAAATTGCAGCTTGTAAATCGTGTAAATAAACGAGACTTGTATATCTTCTTCTTAAATACAACTACTACAAACATTAGAACATATGTACACACACACACACACACACACACACACACATATATATATATATATATATATATAGTGTTTATTAATTATTCATTTATTTCAGCTCTTTTATTTATTTTATTTGTTTCTTCTAGGAATTTTAGATTGGCCAACGGAGCCATTAAACCCATCAGAACGAGTTATACCAAATGGATTAGGTTATTTAGACAACCCCAGACCGAAATCGCTCTTCCAGTTGACGGACGGTCAATTTTGCCCGTCAACAAATGGCGCTAGAAGGAGGGCCAGACTGACAAGCTGACCTTCCAGGAGTCTTTGTTTCAAATTTATTAATTTCCCATGGCTCCCCAAATCACTGTATTGGAACATGCTTTTCACTTTTCATTACCTGATATTCCCAACAAGACAGTCTCTCTTTTGTCCATACTCACCTTTGATGGTGGCGGAAATATATCTGCAAAAGACCATATTAACGAGTTTTGGTGTAAATGCATCAAGCATGATATTTCTGATTTAAAGGTTTTGTGCAGATTGTTTGCTTCTACTTTCAGGGGTCGGATTAAACATTGGTTTGAGTCTTTTCCAGCATATCATATTTTTGATTTGTTTCAGTTTGTAGATGAATTTTTAGATGCTTTTGAAATCTATGATTACAATCAATTCTGTGAAGCATTTCATACTTTTATAATCAATGGCGATTCATCTTCAAAAGGCTTTTCGACAAGAATCCATCATGTTATTTGTAAATTTAATCTTCATGACATGTCACTTGTATTAAATCTCCTCTATGATGCTTGCATCCAGTCATATTTGATCGCAAATGATGAAGCATTTATAAATACTATCACTCAATTGCAAGAAGAATTGTGTTCACAAGATGAGAGGGATCCATCTGAAAATGTTCAACAAGTAAGGGAGGTAAAATCTATTGAAAATGTTCAACAAGAAAGGGAGGTAAAATCTATTGAATATGTTCAACAAGAAAGGGAGGTAAAATCTATTGAAAATGTTCTTACTGATAATCAAATTGGTTTTTCCTCTAAATCATTGTATTTTCAGTCCTCGACCATCGTGGAAGAAGATTCGATGTTGGATCAAGGTGAATTTTCTCATTCTCCTAACTCTTTCTCTAATCATTATTTAAATTCGGTTATTGATGAAGACTTAGGTGATGAAAATGATCTTAAGCATTCTAATATTCCAATGAAACTGATTAGAGTTGTAGATCTGCAATTGGAAGAAGAAACATTAAACCCTCATCTACAAGTCCTACCTTATCAACATGAAATATCAAATGTTTTCCATTGAAGTTTTGAATTATCTATCGTATCAGAGAAAAATTTAGATAATCATATTATGTTGAAGAATTTATCACCAAAACAGAGTGAATTTTTTAAGGAAAATGAAGATGAATGTCTTAAGAATACCATTGTTAAATATCATAGCTCAAGATATTATTTTCATGTGCTTATTTCTGATTCCTTTTACTCTTTATATCCCAATCTCTTTTTAGATTCTGGTGGATTTGATATTTTACCCACGGTATCTTACTCTTTTCCACCACAATCCAATCTTTCCGATATGCCAAAATTTGGTGAAACTAATTCCAAACATAACACTTATCAAGTTGGATTTGATGCTCTTTCATTTTCATCACTCGAATGGAAAAATGATATGTTGCAAATTGATTTTACATGATTTATTTTTGAAAAAAAAAATGCACTCATCCTTATGGAAATCGAATATTCTACATTGCATATTCGTTCCTTGATTAGTTTAAATTTTAATGTTTATGATTAACATTTTGAAACAATCAATCTCATCAAAGGAAGCGTTCAAACCAATAATCTAATTAATGTCATGAATCCTCTTATGATGTGTTCCCCATTGATATATCAATTTCATCAAATTCATAGTTTGCAACCTAATTTTTATGACAGGATCTTAGATTGGCTTGAAGATTCGTATCTAAAAAATCTTTATAATAAAGATAAAGTAGTGCTTACTTTGTTTTTACCTAAATATCTAGGAAGTAAGCATTACATGATTTTTTTAGATCCTCCATGTGAAAAAATTGATGAACACTTGGAGAATTGTTGGGAAGATGGGACACTTCAGTCTAGGCCGATGGTTATTTCAAGTCCCCATAACTCTCACGAGCTTCACAATCTCATTTTTTCATATTTTTGTGACCCATATAATGACAAAATTGCAGAATGGGTGGAGGATTCATACAAAACGAATGTTCAAGGGAATGGTAAGGTCATGCTTGCTTTGTTTTTAAATGATGATGATAATGGTAAGTATGATATATTTTTGTTAATTTTCGATAAAATACAATTCTTGCTACTAATATTTTATCTTGTTTCCATTGCAGGATTGGAGTTACTCCGATGGCTACATTGGAAGCATGACTTCACTTAGTATTTTTGATTTGCTTAGTAGTTAGAGTAGGCTTTCTTTTAGTTTTATTTCTCAGTTTTTCTCTTTGTAATAATGTAGTTATGAACACAAGCAGGCACACCAAGAGAACCATAATATGAATGTTGTCAGGGAAGTCCACTTTAAATCTTGTTCTCTTTGCTTTTCGTTGAATATTCCTTTTCGAAAACGCAGTATCATCATGAAAATTTTAAATGGAAAGTAAAGAGATAAGTAAATTTGAACTATCAATTCAACCCTGACCTAAGGTGCCACGAGTAGGACTGCACTCATCTTAATAAGGATTTTTCTATTTTTAGTCGCTTTTATTTTTAATAATAATCCTTGGTCAAAGTAGCATCTTATGAATCACTATCTTAAGAAAACAACTTGCTCGCACATGATATTTTATATGATTTAGTTCTTCCTTTATTTTACAGTGAGATGATAGTGGATACAAAAGCTCAAGTTTATCTTTGACCAAAATCATTTCCTAAAATGTTTTCTTTTACTATTTTGATTTTGTGTACTTCTTATTTTGAATCCCATTAATAAAATTTGATTTGGTTTGTTGTGCTTTCTTTGATTATTTTGAATGAGTTTTATTCTTATCTTTATTCTTGAATCAATATATTTCTGATCAAAGAGTTATTTTCGAAGGAAGCATTTATTTTAAGACTTGTGTTTTTTAAAGCAAATAGGAATATATTCATAGAGGTCCTAATATTAAGATATAGCTCAGACAATTGATTTTTAAGTCAATTGTCACTCTCATTTTGTCCTCAAATTATCTTTGATAGAGTATTACACCAGAGATATGGTTTACGATAATCTTTAAACTTTTTACGCGATCCATATTCTTAAGGAATCACTTTTAAGTGCTTCCCCATTTTGTAGATGATTTCTTAAAGGAAATCTTAAATCTCTAAACCATGATAAAACTTCCAGTTTCGAAAGAAAATAAATAACATGGTCAACTATTTACCTATATTGCAATTAACCTCCAGTATCACCCCACTCTCTTTGTCGTCAAGAAATCTATAATTGTATTATTATTTAAAAGTGGAATAAGAGGTTTGAAAGCACTTAAGTGTGGGAAGTGTGTGTAAACCCGTCGGGGTACTTAACAGGCTCGCTGGCAGCGGGTAAATGCACACATGATACCAAGTTAACTTCGTCGGGGTACTGAACAGACCTGCTGGCAACGAAGCAATGTCGGGTCGAGAGGTAGCATGTATATGTTTTTAAATTATCTTTTATGGAAGTATACATCATGTGGATACAACTATTGAATGGTATTAAAGCATTTGAGTGGGTTAAATGACGCCCCTATCGAGGCTATGAACCCTTGCTAGCAGTAGTGGTTCTGTCAACGGTATTGAAGTTCTTTTATAAACATCATGACTCTTTGATTAAGACATTATTTCAGGTTATAATCCCCTGCAAAGAAAATTCTATTTTCTGGTTATAGAAATGAGCTTATCCTAATACTATATAGTCTGAGAGTGAATTTATTTCAGGGAGCTTAAATCATTTTTAAGTCTTATTATTTTCTTCCTAAGATGAAATATTATTAGATCAGAGATAACTTATTCACCCAATAAGTCACCATTTGTTGGGCCCCAACAACTCCCCCTAAATTTTTACAAAATTTAAAGGCCCCCCATTAGAATCTTGATAATTATAGTGAGCTACAGAATCAACCTTTTCAAATAGTTCCATACCTTGGCTTGCTTTGAGACAAACTTAAGACATTCACTATAGTATGAGACATTCATTACAAGAGTATATGTCAAAAGTTAGAGATGAACATAAAAATCTCAATTTAAACAAAAACATTAATTTTTATCAAATGTTTACTTTCGTTTAAATTATGATTATGTGTTCTTTCTTTTGCTCATTAGCAAGTTTGACTATTTTGAATAATGTGTTCAATACTTCATCAAATAATATCTTGGTTGGTTTCTCATTTTCATGAAATCATTTGGTGATGTTAATTAATTAAATTCTTTT
>JASDQU010014772.1:79360-95467 GCA_032191745.1 Picea mariana | reverse complement strand
ATATATAGTGTTTAGTAATTAGTCATTTATTTCATCTCTTTTATTTATTTTATTTGTTTCTTCTAGGAATTTTAGATTGGCCAACGGAGCCATTAAACCCGTCAGAATGAGTTATACCAAATGGCTTGGGCTATTTAGACAACCCTGGACCGGAATTGCTCTTCCAGTTGACGGACGGTCAATTTTTCCCGTCAACAAATGGCGCTAGAAGGAGGGCCAGACTGACAATCTGGCCTTCCAGGAGTCTTTGTTTCAAATTTATTAATTTCCCATGGCTCCCCAAATCATTGTGTTGGAACATGCTTTTCACTTCTCATTACCTGATATTCCCAACAAGACAGTCTCTCTTTTGTCCATACTCACCTTTGATGGTGGGGGGAATGTATCTGCAAAAGATCATATTAACGAGTTTTGGTGTAAATGCATCAAGCATGATATTTCTGATTTAAAGGTCTTGTGCAGATTGTTTGCTTTTACTTTCAGGGGTCGGATTAAACATTGGTTTGAGTCTTTTCCAGCATATCATATTTTTGATTTGTTTCAGTTTGTAGATGAATTTTTAGATGCTTTTGAAATCTATGATTACAATCAATTGTGTAAAGAATTTCAGACTTTGCTAATCAATGGCGATTCATCTTTAAAAGGCTTTTCTACAAGAATCCATCATGTTCTTTGTAAATTTAATCTTGATGACATGTCACTTGTATTAAATCTCCTCTATGATGCTTAAATCCAGTCATATTTGATCGCAAATGATGAAGCAGTTATAAACACAGTTCAACAAGCAAGGGAGGTAAAATCTATTGAAAATGTTCAACAAGAAAGGGAGGTAAAATCTATTGAAAATGTTCTTACTGATAATCAAATTGGTTTTTCCTCTAAATCTTTGTATTTTCAGTCCTTGACCATCGTGGAAGAAGATTCGATGTTGGGTCAAGGTGAATTTCCTCATTCTCCTAACTCTTGCTCTTATCAGTATTTAAATTTGGTTATTGATGAAGACTTATGTGATGGAAATGATCTTAAGAACTCTAATATTCCAATGAAACTGATTAGAGATGTAGATCTGCAATTGGAAGAAGAAACATTAAACCCTCATCTACAAATCCTACCTTATCAACATAAAATATCAAATGTTTTCCATTGAAGTTTTGAATTATCTATCGTATCAGAGACAAATTTAGATGATCATATTATGTTGAAGAATTTATCACCAAAAAAGAGTGAAAGTTTTAAGGAAAATGAAGATGAATGTCTTGAGAATATCATTGTTAAATATCATAGCTCAAGATATTATTTTCATGTGCTTATTTCTGATTCCTTTTACTCTTTATATCCCAATCTCTTCTTAGATTCTGGTGGATTTGATACTTTACCCACAGTATCTTACTCTTTTCCACCACAATCCAATCTTTTTGATATGCCAAAATTTGGTGAAACTAATTCCAAACATAACACTTATCAAGTTGGATTTGATGCTCTTTGATTTTCATCACTCGAATGGAAAAATGACATGTTGCAAGATGATTTTACACGATTTATTTTTGAAAAAAAAAATGCACTCATCCTTATGGAAATCGAATATTCTACATTGCATATTCATTCTTTGATTAGTTCAAATTTTAATGTTTATGATTCACATTTTGAAACAATCAATCTCATCAAAGGAATTGTTCAAACCAATAATCTAATTGATGTCATGAATCCTCTTATGATGTTTTCCCCATTGATATATCCATTTCATCAAATTCATAGTTTGCATCCTAATTTTTATGACAGGATCTTAGATTAGCTTGAAGATTCGTATCTAAAAAATCTTCATAATAAAGATAAAGTAGTGCTTACTTTTTTTTTACCTAAATATCTAGGAAGTAAGCATTACATGATTTTTTTAGATCTTCCATGTGAAAAAATTGATGAACACTTGGAGAATTGTTGGGAAGATGGGACACTTCGGTCTAGGCCGATGGTTATTTCAAGTCCCCATAACTCTCACGAGCTTCACAATCTCATTTTTTCATACTTTTGTGACCCATATAATGACAAAATTGCAGAATGGTTGGAGGATTCGTACAAAACGAATGTTCAAGAGAATGGTAAGGTCATGCTTGCTTTTTTTTTAAATGATGATGATAATGGTAAGTATGATATATTTTTGTTATTTTTCGATATACTGCCATTATTGCTACTAATATTTTATCTTGTTTCCATTGCAGGATTGGATTTACTCCGATGGCTACATTGGAAGCATGACTTCACTTAGTATTTTTTATTTTTTTAATAGTTAGAGTAGGTTTTCTTTTAGTTTTATTTCTCAGTTTTTCTCTTTGTAATAATGCAGTTATGAACACAAGTGGGCACACCAAGAGAACCATAATATGAATGTTGTCAGGGAAGTCCACTTTAAATCTTGTTCTCTTTGCTTTTCGTTGAATATTCCTTTTTGAAAACGTAGTATCATCATGAAAATTTTAAATGGAAAGTAAAGAGATAAGTAAATTTGAACTATCAATTCAACCCTGACCTAAGGTGTCACGAGTAGGACTGCACTCATCTTAATAAGGATTTTTCTATTTTTAGTCTCTTTTATTTCTAATAATAATGCTTGGTCAAAGTAGCATCTTATGCATCACTATCTTAAGAAAAGAACTTGCTCAGACATGATATTTTATATGATTTAGTTCTTCCTTTATTTTACAGTCAGATGATAGTGGATACAAAAGCTCAAGTTTATCTTTGACCAAAATCATTTCCTAAAATGTTTTATTTTGCTATTTTGATTTTGTGTACTTCTTATTTTGTATCCCATTAATAAAATTTGATTTGGTTTATTGTGTTTTCTTTGATTATTTTGAATGAGTTTTCTTCTTATCTTTCTTCTTGAATCAATATATTTCTGATCAAAGAGCTATTTTCGAAGGAAGCATTTATTTTAAGACTTGTGTTTTTTAAAGAAAATAGAAATAAGTTCAAAGAGGTCCTAATATTAAGATATAGCTCAGACAATTGATTTTTAAGTCAATTGTCACTCTCATTTTGTCCTCAAATTATCTTTGCTAGAGTATTACACCAGAGATATGGTTTAAATCTTTGAGAATTACGATAATATTTAAACTTTTTACGTCGTCCATATTCTTAAGGAATCACTTTTAAGTGCTTCCCCATTCTGTAGATGATTTCTTAAAGGAAATCTTAAATCTCTAAACCATGATAAAACTTCCAGTTTCGAAAAAAAATAAATAACATGGTCAACTATTTACCTATATTGCAATTAACCTCCAGTATCACCCCACTCTCTTTGTCATCAAGAAATCTATAATTGTATTATTAATTAAAAGTGGCATAAGAGGGTTGAAAGCACTTAAGTGTGGGAAGTGTGTGTAAACCCGTCAGGGTACTTAACAGGCTCGCTGGCAGTGGGTAAATGCACACATGATACCAAGACAACTTCGTCGGGGTACTGAACAGACCTGCTGGCAATGAAGCAATGTCGGGTCGAGAGGTAGCAGGTATATGTTTTTAAATGATCTTTTATGGAAGTATACATCATGTGGATACAACTATTGAATGAGATTAAAGCATTTGAGTGGGTTAAATGACGTCCCTGTCGAGGCTATGAATGCTTGCTAGCAACAGTGGTTTTATCAACGGTATTGAAGTTCTTTTATAAACATCGTGACTCTTTGATTAAGACATTATTTCAGGTTATAATCCCCTGCAAAGAAAATTCTATTTTCTGGTTATAGAAATGAGCTTATCCTAATACTATATAGTCTGAGAGTGAATTTATTTCAGGGAGCTTAAATCATTTTCAAGTCTTATTATTTTCTTCCTAAGATGAAATATTACTAGATCAGAGATAACTTCTTCACCTAGTAAGTTGCCATTTGTTGGGCCCCAACAACTCCCCCTAAATTTTTACAAAATTTAAAGGGCCCCCATTAGAATCTTGATAATTATAGTGAGCTACAGAATCAACCTTTTCAAATAGTTCCATACCTTGGCTTCATTTGAGACAAACTTAAGACATTCACTATAGTATGAGACATTCATTACAAGAGTATATCTCAAAAGTTAGAGATGAACATAAAAATCTCAATTTAAACAAAAACGTTAATTTTTATCAAATGTTTACTTTCGTTTAAATTATGATTATGTGTTATTTATTTTGCTCATTAGCAAGTTTGACTATTTTGAATGATGTGTTCAATACTTCATCAAATAATATATTGGATGGTTTTTCATTTTCATGAAATCATTTGGTGATGTTAATTAATTAAATTCTTTTTTTATTTTGCATCTCATTTCAAAATAATAATAATCAAAGAATTATCTATCATTTGTTTGATTTTGTAAAAAACTAAAATTAATATTTTTTCTTCATTAACTTGAAGCTTCTAGATCATATTTGAAAACAAATTATAAATAATGTTTGTTTATAAGTTATAGTTAGTTTTAATTCATTTTTTATTTCTCTAGATTTTGTTTTATTCACAATTTTTAGGTTATTAATTTAGGTTTTTTTTTGTTTCACAGGTTTCTATTATCAAATATTTGATACAGATCCGATCATGGCTTGATTTTATTATAAAAATACRTTCAAGATGATTGATCCAAAAATAATTTTGGACTGCTAGAAATAATTTTATGAGCAACAACAGATAAAATTTGGAAAGGCGTCAAGTTAAGACACACAAATTTTCAGAACTAATTACAGCCAAACCGTGAGGAATTTGGAGTAACGGTTGAAAACCCAGAACCAAAATGAACCCATTTACCTTCTGCATAGAGATTTTCCCAAAAAAATTGATGATTTGAGAGATTTTTGGGTCTCTTTTAGAGGTGAATTTCAGGTGGAGGAAATTAATAGTGACACCGAGACTGTTCATTCATTTTATAAATATATGAGAAAGATCAGAGTGAGAGAATCAAAGAATTGGAGAGGAAGATTTTAATCCTTTCTCTTTTGTATATTATTGATTTTTTAAACTTTTTATTTCTTTTCAAATGGAGCAATGGATGGCTGGAATCTTTGGGAGAATGGACAAATATTTTCAAAGAAGAATATGAAATTTCAGGTTGCTTAATGGCTTTTGTCCTGTTAGTGAAATGGATTTATTTTCATTATAATATATTCATATTCTTTGAATAATTGATAATACATTGATTTAAATAGCTTTAGTCTTTTTTATCAATACATGGTTAATTATTATCATTTATGTATTAATTTTTCTAATATTTAAAGTCTATTATCCAAATAATTTCTTCCAAGACTACAGAATGGACAATTGATTCCAAAAACTTAATAGAACAACATATATGCATTTTGGCTTTAGCATTTTGTTTATAATGTTGTTATTTATGTTTTTCTTAATCTTGTTACATGTGCAGGTCTGATATCTTTTGATTAAATGATCTGTGATGTGTAGGAGGTTTATATTATAAATACCATCTATCATTTGCTCCTCAAAATACAAACGCTGTGATTATATCTTTGATTTAAATAATGAGATTTATCTTTGAATTTTAAATTGAATGATAAAATGCATAGATTGCTTCCAGATTTATCTTGTTTTAATCATGTATAATTATGAGATCATAGGTTTATGTTTGTGTTTCCTTCTTTGTCATTAAAACCTAAGCTGCCAGTACATGTTCTAAATTTATTTAGAATAGTCATAAGGTTCATTGCAGATTTTTCTCTTGGACATGGCAGTTGGATGTTCACCACTCATGCAGATGCTTGGATACACCTCACTAATTCACTGACATGATAGCTTCTTTGTATTTTTTTGTCATTTACATATCATTGAAACTAGAATGTATGGTTCAACTTTGACTATCCACATGTTCATGTTTCATTAACTTTTTTTTGCAAGATTCTTTAAATTTATAAAAGAAAAACAATAAATATTTTTATTTGCTTTCTTTATCTGCTTCCTAGAAGCAATTATTTTTCACATCGATTTTCATAAGTTTCGATTAAAAATTGCATCTTGTAAATCATGTAAATAAACGAGACTTGTATATCTTCTTCTTAAATACAACTACTACAGTTACATTAGAACATATGTACACACACACACACACACACACACACACACACACACACACATATATATATATATATATAGTGTTTACTAATTAGTCTTTTATTTCAGCTCTTTTATTTATTTTATTTGTTTTTTGTAGGACTTTTAGATTGGCCAACGGAGCCATTAAACCCGTCAGAATGAGTTATACCAAACAGCTTGGGTTATTTAGAGAACCCTGGACCGGACTCGCTCTTCCAGTTGACGGATGGTCAATTTCACCCATCAACAAATGGCGCTAGAAGGAGGACCAGAATGACGAGCTGGCCTTCCAGGAGTCTTTGTTTCAAATTTATTAATTTCCCATGGCTCCCCAAATCACTATGTTGGAATATGCTTTTCACTTCTCATTACCTAATATTCCCAACAAGACAGTCTCTCTTTTGTCCATACTTACCTTTGATGGTGGGGGGAATGTATCTGCAAAAGACCATATTAACAAGTTTTGGTGTAAATGCATCAAGCATGATATTTCTGATTTAAAGGTTTTGTGCAGATTGTTTGCTTTTACTTTCAGGGGTCGGATTAAACATTAATTTGAGTCTTTTCCAGCATATCATATTTTTGATTTGTTTCAGTTTGTAGATGAATTTTTAGATTCTTTTGAAATCTATGATTACAATCAATTGTGTGAAGAATTTTAGACTTTGCTAATCAATGGCGATTCATCTTCAAAAGGATTTTCGACAAGAATCCATCATGTTCTTTGTAAATTTAATCTTGATGACATGTCACTTGTATTAAATCTCCTCTATGATGCTTGCATCCAGTCATATTCGATCGCAAATGATGAAGCAGTTATAAATACTATCACTCAATTGCAAGAAGAATTGTGTTCACGGGATGAGAGGGATCCATTTGAAAATGTTCAGCAAGCAAGGGAGGTAAAATCTATTGAAAATGTTCAACAAGAAAGGGAGGTAAAATCTATTGAAAATGTTCTTACTGATAATCAAATTGGTTTTTCCTGTAAATCGTTTTATTTTCAATCCTCGACCATCGTGGAAGAAGATTCGATATTGGGTCAAGGTGAATTTCCTCATTCTCCTAACTCTTTCTCTAATCAGTATTTAAATTCAATTATTGATGAAGACTTAGGTGATGAAAATGATCTTAAGCATTCTAATATTCCAATGAAACTGATTAGAGATGTAGATCTGCAATCGGAAGAAGAAACATTAAACCCTCATCTACAAATCCTACCTTATCAACATGAAATATCAAATGTTTTCCATTGAAGATTTGAATTATCTATCGTATCAGAGACAAATTTAGATGGTCATATTATGTTGAAGAATTTATCACCAAAATAGAGTGAAAGTTTTAAGGAAAATGAAGATGAATGTCTTGAAAATACCATTGTTAAATATCATAGCTCAAGATATTCTTTTCATGTGCTTATTTCTGATTCCTTTTACTCTTTATATCCCAATCTCTTCTTAGATTCTGGTGGATTTGATACTTTACCCACAGTATCTTACTCTTTTCCACCACAATCCAATATTTTCGATATGCCAAAATTTGGTGAAACTAATTCCAAACATAACACTTATCAAGTTGGATTTGATGCGCTTTCACTTTCATCACTCGAATGGAAAAATGACATGTTGCAAGATGATTTTACACGATTTATTTTTGAAAAAAAATTGCACTCATCCTTATGGAAATCGAATATTCTACATTGCATATTCATTCTTTGATTAGTTCAAATTTTAATGTTTATGATTCACATTTTGAAACAATCAATTTCATCAAAGGAAGTGTTCAAACCAATAATCTAATTGATGTCATGAATCCTCTTATGATGTGTTCCCCATTGATATATCCATTTCATCAAATTCGTAGTTTGCATCCTAATTTTTATGACAGGATCTTAGATTGGCTTGAAGATTCGTATCTAAAAAATCTTCATAATAAAGATAAAGTTGTGCTTACTTTGTTTTTACCTAAATATCTAGGAAGTAAGCATTACATGATTTTTTTAGATCCTCCATGTGAAGAAATTGATGAACACTTGGATAATTATTGGGAAGATGGGACACTTCGGTCTAGGCCGATGGTTATTTCAAGTCCCCATAACTCTCATGAGCTTCACAATCTCATTTTTTCATATTTTTGTGACCCATATAATGAAAAAATTGCAGAATGGTTGGAGGATTCGTACAAAACTAATGTTCAAGGGAATGGTAAGGTCGTGCTTGCTTTGTTTTTAAATGATGATGATAATGGTAAGTATGATATATTTTTGTTGTTTTTCGATATACTACCATTATTGCTACTAATATTTTATCTTGTTTCCATTGCAGGATTGGAGTTACTTCGATGGCTACATTGGAAGCATGACTTCACTTAGTATTTTTTATTTGTTTAGTAGTTAGAGTAGGTTTTATTTTAGTTTTATTTCTCAGTTTTTCTCTTTGTAATAATGCAGTTATGAACACAAGCAGGCACAACAAGAGAACCATAATATGAATGTTGTCAGGGAAGTCCACTTTAAATCTTGTTTTCTTTGCTTTTCGTTGAATATTCCTTTTCGAAAACGCAGTATCATCATGAAATTTTTAAATGGAAAGTAAAGAGATAAGTAAATTTGAAATATCAATTCAACCCTGACCTAAGGTGCCACGAGTAGTACTGCACTCATCTTAATAAGGATTTTTCTATTTTTAGTCTCTTTTATTTTTAATAATAATGCTTGGTCAAAGTAGCATCTTATGCATCACTATCTTAAGAAAAGAACTTGCTCGCACATGATATTTTATATAATTTAGTTCTTCCTTTATTTTACAGTGAGATGATAGTGGATACAAAAGTTCAAGTTTATGTTTGACCAAAATCATTTCCTAAAATGTTTTCTTTTGCTATTTTGATTTTGTGTACTTCTTATTTTGAATCCCATTAATAAAATTTGATTTGGTTTGTTGTGTTTTTTTATTATTATTTTGAATGAGTTTTCTTCTTATCTTTCTTCTTGAATCAATATATTTCTGATCAAAGATTTATTTTTGAAGGAAGCATTTATTTTAAGACTTGTGTTTTTTAAAGAAAATATAAATAAGTTCAAAGAGGTCCTAATATTAAGATATAGCTCAGACAATTGATTTTTAAGTCAATTGTCACTCTCATTTTGTCCTCAAATTATTTTTGCTAGAGTATTACACCAGAGATATGGTTTAAATCTTTGAGAATTATGATAATCTTTAAACTTTTTACGGCGTCCATATTCTTAAGAAATCACTTTTAAGTGCTTCCCCATTCTGTAGATGATTTCTTAAAGGAAATCTTAAATCTCTAAACCATGATAAAACTTCCAGTTTTGAAAGAAAATAAATAACATGGTCAACTATTTACCTATATTGTAATTAACCTCTAGTATCACTCCGATCTCTTTGTCGTCAAGAAATCTATAATTGTATTATTATTTAAAAGTGGCATAAGAGGGTTGAAAGAACTTAAGTGTGGGAAGTGTGTGTAAACCCGTCGGGGTACTGAACAAGCTCACTGGCAGTGGGTAAATGCACACATGATACCAAGACAACTTCGTCGGGGTACTGAACGGACCTGCTTGCAACGAAGCAATGTCGGGTCGAGAGGTAGCAAGTATATGTTTTGAAATTATCTTTTATGCAAGTATACATCATGTGGATACAACTATTGAATGGGATTAAAGCATTTGAGTGGGTTAAATGACGTCCCTATCGAGGCTATGGAAACAATGGATTTTTCAACGGTATTGAAATTCTTTTTTAAACATCGTGACTCTTTGATTAAGAAATTATTTCAGGTTATAATCCCCTGCAAAGAAAATTCTATTTTCTGGTTATAGAAATGAGCTTATCCTAATACTATATAGTCTGAGAGTGAATTTATTTCAAGGAGCTTAAATCATTTTCAAGTCTTATTATTTTGTTCATAAGATGAAATATTACTAGATCAGAGATAACTTCTTCACCCAGTAAGTCGCCATTTGTTGGGCCCCAACAACTCCCCCCTAAATTTGTACAAAATTTAAAGGCCCCCCATTAGAATTTTGATAATTATAGTGAGCTACAGAATCAACCTTTTCAAATAGTTCCATAACTTGGATTGATTTGAGACAAACTTAAGACATTCACTATAGTATGAGACATTCATTACAAGAGTATATGTCAAAAGTTAGAGATGAACATAAACATCTCAATTTAAACAAAAAGGTTAATTTTTATCAAATGTTTACTTTCGTTTAAATTATGATTATGTGTTCTTTCTTTTGCTCATTAGCAAGTTTGACTATTTTGAATAATGTGTTCAATACTTCATAAATTATATCTTGGTTGGTTTCTCATTTTCATGAAATCATTTGGCAATGTTAATTAATTAAATTCTTTTTTTATTTTGCATCTCATTTCAAAATAATAATAATCAAAGAATTATCTATCATTTGTTTGATTTTGTAAAAAACTAAAATTAATATTTTTTCTTCATTAACTTGAAGCTTCTAGATCATATTTGAAAATAAATTATAAATAATGTTTGTTTATAAGTTATAGTTAGTTTTAATTCATTTTTTATTTTTCTAGATTTTGTTTTATTCACAATTTTTAGGTTATTAATTTAGGTTTCTTTTTGTTTCACAGGTTTCTATTATCAAATATTTGATACATATATGATCATGGCTTGATTTTATTATTCAAATGAGTTCAAGATGATTGATCCAAAAATAATTATGGACTGCTACAAATAATTTTATGAGAAAAAACAGATAAAATTTGGAAAGGCGTCAAGATCAGATACACGATTTTTCAGAACTAATTACAGCCAAACCGTGAGGAATTTGGAGAAACGGTTGAAAACCCAGAACCAAAATGGACCCATTTACCTTTGATATAGATATTTTCCCAAAATAATGCACGATTTGAGAGTTTTTTGGGTCTCTTTTAGAGGCAAATTTGAGGTGGCGAAAATTAATAGTGACGCTCAGACTGTTCATTCATTTTATAAATATACGAGAAAGATTGGAGTCAGAGAATCAAAGAATTGGAGAGGAAGATTTTAATCCTTTCTCTTTTGTATATTATTGATTTTTTAAACTTTTTATTTCTTTTCAAATGGAGTAATGGATGGCTGGAATCTTTGGGAGAATGGACGAATATTTTCAAGGAAGAATATGAAATTCCAGGTTGCTTAATGGCTTTTGTCCTGTAAGTGAAATGGTTTTATTTTCATTATAATATATTCATATTCTTTGAATAATTGATTATACATTGATTTAAATAACTTTAGTCTTTTTTATCAATACATGGTTAATTATTATCATTTATGTATTAATTTTTTCAATCTTTAAAATCTATTATCCAAATAATTTCTTCGAGGACTACAGAATGGACAACTGATTCCAAAAACTTAATAGAACAACATATATGCATTTTGTCTTTAGCATTTTGTTTATAATGTTGTTATTTATATATTTTTTAATCTTGTCACATGTGCAGGTCTGATATCTTTTGATTAAATGATCTGTGATGTGTAGTAGGTTTATATTATAAATACCATCTATCATTTGCTCCTCAAAATACAAATGTTGTGATTATATCTTCGATTTAAATAATGAGATTTATCTTTGAATTATAAATTGAATGATAAAATGCATAGATTTCTTCCAGATTTATCTTGTTTTAATCATGTATAATTATGAGATCACAGGTTTATGTTTGTGTTTCCTTCTTTGTCATTAAAACCTAAGCTGCCAGTACATGTTCGGAATTTATTTAGAATAGTCATAAGGTTCATTGCAGATTTTTCTCTTGGACATGGCAGTTGGACGTTCACCACTCATGCAGATGCTTGGATACACCTCACTAATTCACTGACATGATAGCTTCTTTGTATTTTTCTGTCATTTACATATCATTGAAACTAGAATGTATGGTTTAGCTTTGACTATCCACATGTTCATGTTTTATTAACTTTTTTTTGCAAGATTATTTAAATTTATAAAAGAAAAACAATAAATATTTTTATGTGCTTTCTTTATCTGCTTCCTAGAAGCAATTATTTTTCACATCGATTTTCATAAGTTTCGATTAAAAATTGCAGCTTGTAAATCATGTAAATAAACGAGACTTGTATATATTCTTCGTAAATACAACTACTATAGTTGCATTAGAACATATGTACATATATATATAGTGTTTACTAATTAGTCATTTATTTCATCTCTTTTATTTATTTTATTTGTTTCTTCTAGGACTTTTAGATTGGCCAACGGAGCCATTAAACCCGTCAGAACGAGTTATACCAAACGACTTGGGTTACTTAGACAACCCCGGACCGGAATCGCTCTTCCAGTTGACGGAAGGTCAATTTCGCCCATCAACAAATGGCGCTAGAAGGAGGACCAGACTGACGAGTTGGCCTTCCAGGAGTCTTTGTTTCAAATTTATTAATTTCCCATGGCTCCCCAAATCACTGTGTTGGAACATGCTTTTCACTTCTCATTACTTGATATTCCCAACAAGACAGTCTCTCTTTTGTCCATACTCACCTTTGATGGTGGGGGGAATGTATCTACAAAAGACCATATTAACAAGTTTTGGTGTAAATGCATCAAGCATGATATTTTTGATTTAAAGGTTTTGTGCAGATTGTTTGGTTTTACTTTCAGAGGTTGGATTAAATATTGGTTTGAGTCTTATCCAGCATATTATATTTTTGATTGGTTTCAGTTTGTAGATGAATTTTTAGATGCTTTTGAAATCTATGATTACAATCAATTGTGTGAAAAATTTTAGAATTTGCTAATCAATGGCGATTCATCTTCAAAATGCTTTTCGACAAGAATCCATCATGTTCTTTATAAATTTAATCTTGATTACATGTCACTTGTATTAAATCTCCTCTATGATGCTTGCATCCAGTCATATTCGATCGTAAATGATGAAGCAGTTATAAATACTATCACTCAATTGCAAGAAGAATTGTGTTCACAGGATGAGAGGGATCCATCTGAAAATGTTCAACAAGCAAGGGAGGTAAAATCTATTGAAAATGCTCTTACTGATAATCAAATTGGTTTTTCCTCTAAATCATTGTATTTTCATTCCTTGACCACCGTGGAAGAAGATTCAATGTTGGGTCAAGGTGAATTTCCTCCTTCTCCTAACTCTTGTTCTAATTAGTATTTGAATTTGGTTATTGAAGAAGACTTAGGTGATGAAAATGATCTTAAGCATTCTAATATTCCAATGAAACTGATTAGAGATGTAGATATGCAATTGTAAGAAGAAACATTAAACCCTCATCTACAAATCCTACCTTATCAACATGAAATATCAAATGTTTTCCATGACAGTTTTGAATTATCTATCGTATCAGAGACAAATTTAGATGATCATATTATGTTGAAGAATTTATCACCAGAACAGAGTGAAAGTTTTAAGGAAAATGAAGATGAATGTCTTGAGAATACCATTGCTAAATATCATAGCTCAAGATATTCTTTTCATGTGCTTATTTCTAATTCCTTTTACTCTTTATATCCCGATCTCTTCTTAGATTCTGGTGGATTTGATACTTTACCCATGGTATCTTACTCTTTGCCACCACAATCCAATCTTTTTGATATGCCAAAATTTGGTGAAACTAATTCCAAACATAATGCTTATCAAGTTGGATTTGATGCTCTTTCACTTTCATCACTCGAATGGGAAAATGACATGTTGCAAGATGATTTTACACGTTTTATTTTTGAAAAAAACAATGCACTCATCCTTATGGAAATCGAATATTCTACATTGCATATTCATGTTTTGATTAGTTCGAATTTTAATGTTTATGATTCACATTTTGTAACAATCAATGTCATCAAAGGAAGCATTCAAACCAATAATATAATTGATGTCATGAATCCTCTTATGATGTGTTCCCCATTGATATATCCATTTCATCAAATTCATAGTTTGCATCATATTTTTTATGACAGGATCTTAGATTGGCTTGAAGATTCATATCTAAAAAATCTTCATAATGAAGATAAAGTTGTTCTTACTTTGTTTTTACCTAAATATCTAGGAAGTAAGCATTACATGATTTTATTAGATCCTCCATGTGAAGAAATTTATGAACACTTGGAGAATTGTTGGGAAGATGGGACACTTAGGTTTAGGCCGATGGTTATTTCAAGTCCCCATAACTCTCACGAGCTTCACAATCTCATTTTATCATATTTTTGTGACCCATATAATGACAAAATTGCAGAATGGCTAGAGGATTCATACAAAAAGAATGTTCAAGGGAGTGGTAAGGTCATGCTTGCTTTGTTTTTAAATGATTATGATAATGGTTAGTATGATATATTTTTGTTATTTTTCGATATACTACCATTCTTGTTACTAATATTTTATCTTGTTTCCATTGCAGGATTGGAGTTACTCCGATGGTGTAACACCCCGCTCTAGCGCACTAAGAAAACTTATTATTTGAGGACACTTGCTCACAAGTGATCTGGACTTTTATGATGTTAAAAAATTATCCTTGATTATGATGTGTTATGATAAATGATATGATGTCTTACTAGTTTGACGTAGATAGGTGTTATTGACTAAGTTTTATTGTGTAACATCCCACTCTGGCACACTGAGAACACTTATTATTTGAGGACACTTGCTCGCAAGTGATCTAGACTTTTCTGATGTTAAACATTTATACTTGATTATGATGCGTTATGATAGATGACATGATGTTTTACCATTTGATGTAGATAGGTGCTATTGACTCAGTTGTATTGAGTGTACAGGGTTTTGGACCTTGAGGATGCAGAGGTATCAGTAGAACCCCCTTGGACTCCGGATTGAGTCAGGGAGTGTGTTATTTGGATTGATTTATTTACTGTGATATTTCATTGATTTAATGATTTGATGTTGACATTTTTGACATGATTTTTGATGATGCAGGCTAACGATAGATTGCCAACCAGACTCACATATGGAGTAAAGGGGCCACACACGATTTCTGGAGAGGTTGAGGGAGAGGGGTGGACAACAAGCTTTCCACCGCCTACTAGCACTCCCGCCGTGGCTCGAACTGTAGGTTAGTGATTACCTAGTTCGAGAGGATCCACGATGCCATGAGGGCATACTGCGACAGTCGCTCACGATGATTCTAAGGGGCACGCAATAAGGTGGGGGCCTTATTCCTTAGAACCCTTAGTCTCCCACAAGTTCACCTGGTGAAGTGTCGACTCCAGGGGTTATAGATGTCTACCAATCAGTCCAGTTGGCGAGTGGCACCCTTGGAGCACATGGTGCATCTTGAAGGTCATGTCGCACAAAAGAAACTCAAGAGGCGAGTGGCACCCTTGGAGCACGTGGTGCATCATGAAGGGCATGTCGCACAAAAGAAACTCAAGAGGCGAGTGGCACCCTTGGAGCACGTGGTGCATCCTGAAGGGAACGTCGCAATAATGTGGATGAAGGAATCAACCTAAATAGACCTAAGACATCAACACCTTAATAAATCCTTAAACAATTCCCCTCACCAGGCGTCGCTAGTTCAGAAATTGAGTCCTATGTCAAAAAAAAAAAAAAACATAATTCAAGACTATACATTAAATATTCATTACTCCTATGATTTGAAACCTCCACCTAATCAAAGGAGTTTCCTTCCTTAATTAAATACATAAAACAATTCCTCTTTTAATTGAATTCATAAAGTAATTCCTTCCTTAATTGCATACATAAGGCCATTCCTCATTCCCAGTAATAAGCTTGATAATTTATCTTTTTTGTGAAGGTACTACTTTGCCCTAACATAATAATCAAAACTTAACCATCTCCTAATAACAATGCCATTACATTATAGCTCACAATAGCTCTGCCATTCAAATAACATTAGAATTTCATTTCCTACTAGCTAGCACTAACAATACCTGTGCTAATAATAAAATTAAACAAAAAAAAAACCCACTTAAGCTAATGTGAGACTTCATAAAGTGTGTAGGGTAAAATAAAGAGATTAAGAAATTAATTCAAATAGGTGG
>JASDQU010014772.1:59335-69630 GCA_032191745.1 Picea mariana | reverse complement strand
GGCACGGAGCGCTCGAACTTCATTCGAGGCGGGCGACAAGGCAAAGGTACGCTCGTTTAATTTATAGAGTATGATGCATTAAAAATGTATGCTGGGAACTGTATGTTGATGGTAATGGATGAATTATGCCTTAAGTATTTTCTGTTTCGATTGATTGCCTAAAATTACTATTGATTGCGTTCTGGTTGGGGGTTTACTATTCCTTGGTTGGGATCTTTAAGTTTCTGCGTTAATCCTTGCGTTGTATTTCCGATATTAGCATCTAAATTATTGCCGAATAGTTCTATCGTCAATGAAAATTTCTGATACTGTGGTAATGAAATTGTTGTATAATCTTGGCTGTGTTAAAATGGTGAGTGTGTGCGGTAATATATACAACCCTTTTCTTCCATCCTTGCATAATAATAAAAGAAGATTTTTGATCTCCTTGGTATGGAGATAACCCAGAACTCATTCTGTAAATGGTACAGACTTTCCACTTCAGATTACTTAACTAGATAGGAAACCTTGTTGATTTCTTTCTATGATGAGGGGGGAGGGTGATTGTTCTGGTGTTTCCTTATTGGGCCAAATTCTGTGGCAATACTGGTTCTGAAATTATCGTTCTGATGTTGGTCAAGAAAATTCACTTCCTCGGGTTGTTTATGGTAAGGCAAATCCCAGTGCTGAGCTCATTGGTTGTTAGACTCCGTATGCTGATTGAAACCCTTAGTGTTTCCCTTCGTGTGGCCTGCATACCGATACCTTCAACCCCGGAGTCTCTGTGCCTTATGTCTACCCTGTTGTGATTATATCATACCCTGGACTGACTGTTAGGTTGTAGCGAGTGCGTGAGATGTTTTCTGTAGCTGCCCCGAGTTGCAAGAAAGCTTTCACAGTCACCTTTTGGGGGAAGCGTCTACAATGCCATTGGAGATGGTTCCATGGCATTAGGGGCGTGAACCGGGTTACTGCGTGGTCTGGTACATGACTGTCGCCTGCTCAGACCTCCCTTCATGCCATTGGGTTCATTGGGGGCGCCAACGAGAAGTTTGGGTGGTTTCAATTTCGTTTTATGACTCAGACTATGGACAGGCAACGCCGATTACGTCTGCAAATAACGGACCACCAATGACAACAGTCGGGAGGCTCGCTTCAGGTTGACTTCAGGGCCCAACCAAATGTCTTGAATTAATGCGTTGAGAGTGAGTCCATTTCAGAAACGCTGGTCATATTTTACTGTGGGAATTGGTGAGGGTTCTTTTCGTTGGTGATGGCCATTTCTCCCAGCTTCATCACCAACTTCTGCCTTTATTACCAACTTTTTCCTTCATTCACCTTGCCCTGACCTCACTGCTGTCACCCTTTCTTACCAGACCCTACTGCCCGTGCTGTCTTCAAATCGCCAATATAGAAGTCTGGCTGTTAATTAGAAGGTTTTTTTTTAGTTACCAGTTTAGTGATAAAAGGACAGTTGCAAACAAAGTATGTCTAGCTGGAGAAGGCAGTGAATCTCTTTATCAAAATCCGAGACGGGAAATAATTGTTTACTGTATTGTTACTGTTTAGTAAGTTCCTGGAAAAGGTTGATCTTCGAGGTCGGTTAGCTATTTTTGGGAAGCATTAACCTCCTGGAATTGTTGGGCATTATTTTTATTCTTGCTGAGGAATAGTCAGATTACCTTTTTAAAAAAGCTGATGAACGTGAAGCACTTCTTAACCTTGGGACCTGGGTTTTGTAATCATCTCTACATCCATTTAATTTCTCTTTTGATTTTAGTGCGATGTTTCCCTATACGATTTCATGTTTGGGTCAATAGCATCTTACTGGTTAAATCCCTATAACGAAATTTTAACTTAGGCTTAGCTCAGTTGCTATAAAATAGTTTAATCAAATTAATGTTTTCCACTTGTGCCAAGATTACGTATCCCTTGATCTCCCGGTATCCCTCAATCTTTCACCTTAGCTTCCTTCGAATTAATTTTAGGATAATGATTTACAATTATTGTTATATATAATTGTGAGTTGAGGGTTATAGTGTTAAGTTTGTCAAGCGGTGAATAAACTGTTGCGGTATCGCTTATATACATAACTACCTGATTTTTATTGTGAGCATAAAATAAAACACTTATAACCATAATAATGATTTAGGGCTAATTGGTTCAGATAGTGTACTAAGGTTAACAAGTTTAAATGGCTCAATGAAATTTGACAAATCTAGTTAGCTTAAACATGGCTTAATATACATGTACTATCATAATAACCGTATGAGTGATGCAACAAAATTTTAGATGTAATATTGGTTCTCGTCGAATTAAGAACAAGCTCTTGAAAAGGGGATGGGGGTTATATACCACTTTCTTGTTCTATATTATTGTATGGAATAGTTCTGCCTTCCTTCCTTAGAAACTTGATGATATATATATTATATTGTAATGTAATGAAACGAATGTTATGTTAAGAAAGGGGTAATACAATAGAATGTAATGAATTATAATGCATTAATTTGTTTGTGTAATGTACTGGAGGGAGTTGTAATGTAATGGAAGGTTATTGTAAGGTAATGTTCTTGAATATACTTCATAGGAAATGTTAGGGTGAGAAACATATCAATGTAATGTTGTGGATATTTCGATTGCTAAGTTATTATAATGTTATGTGAAGGCATTGTTACCTTACTGTAATCTATGGTTCTTGTAATATGTGCAGAGTAATTTCATTTAAATATATGTTGGTAATGTGTAAAGGTAGTACTTAATTGCAATATAAATTAGAGATTTGAGGTAGGTGCTGATAATATGCTAGGTAATTGACTGTTATTTTAGTTGCAACTTATGGTAGTATAAGATACGATGGAAAGGATATTTTATAGTAATGCTAATGAATTTGTTGTTATGACGACACATATAATGTAAGGTCTTGAACTAAATATCATGCATTATTACGATTAGGTAAATGGGGTTACAATTACTCCAATTCACATTATTCTAAGGTTCGGTTGGATAACTCGTCGATTAATGGAATTAAGGGAGTAATTGGTCTGTGATTAATGCCAATTGAGTCTTAGAATTTTACCTTGTCTTAAATTGGTTGGTCATTGTCTGAGTCCTTCTGTCTCACACATTCCGTAAATGACRTGATTGTTCCTTTAATAATTGTTGTACTTGGTTGTGATTTTTTAATTGCTTGGTCTGCTTGTGTCGGGCGGGATGTAGACACCTCCATGATCCTCAGAACAGTCACCATCCCTGAGACCTTAAATGGTTAAAATCGATGGGAACCKGGGCTTGAGCGTTGCTTATGTGTCTTGGAGGTCCTAACCTTGCAGGGTAGGACAGGCAGGGAGTCAGTCTTACTTATTGTCGATTGATTGTCGTTAAATGCATACAGCTGCTTGATGTGTGTCTTGTGTCGTCTTGTTGTGTTCATCATAATTGCGTCTTTTTCATCGTCACGTGGCAATGCTGAGTTGAATGTGTTGTTGTTTCCTTGGTCCATGCATGCACACACCTTAAACAAAAAAAAAAAAAAAAATCCTTTGCACCTGTTTTAAGAAGTTGTCGTCGTGATGAACCGGAGGTTCGTTACAGATGGCTACATTGGAAGCATGACTTCACTTAGTATTTTTTATTTTTTTAGTAGTTAGAGTAGGTTTTCTTTTAGTTTTATTTCTCAGTTTTTCTCTTTGTAATAATGCAGTTATCAACACAAGCGAGCACACCAAGAGAACCATAATATGAATGTTGTCAGGGAAGTCCACATTAAATCTTGCTCTCTTTTCTTTTCGTTGAATATTCCTTTTTGAAAACGCAATATCATCATGAAAATTTTAAATGGAAAGTAAAGAGATAAGTAAATTTGAACTATCAATTCAACCTTGACCTAAGGTGCCACGAGTAGGATTGCACTCATCTTAATAAGGATTTTTCTATTTTTAGTCTCTTTTATTTTTAATAATAATGCTTGGTCAAAGTAGCATCTTATGCATCACTTTGTTAAGAAAAGAACTTGCTCGCACATGATATTTTATATGATTTAGTTCTTCCTTTATTTTAGAGTGAGATGATAGTGGATACAAAAACTCAAGTTTATCTTTGACCAAAATCATTTCCTAAAATGTTTTCTTTTGCTATTTTGATTTTGTGTACTTCTTATTTTGAATCCCATTAATAAAATTTGATTTGGTTTGTTGTGTTTTCTTTGATTATTTTGAATGAGTTTTCTTCTTATCTTTCTTCTTGAATCAATATATTTCTGATCAAAGAGCTATTTTCGAAGGAAGCATTTATTTTAAGACTTGTGTTTTTTAAACAAATTGAAATAAGTTCAAAGAGGTCCTAATATTAAAATATAGCTCAGAAAATTGATTTTTAAGTCAATTGTCACTCTCATTTTGTCCTCAAATTATTTTTGCTAGAGTATTACACCAAAGATATGGTTTAAATCTTTGAGAATTATGATAATCTTTAAACTTTTTACGCCGTCCATATTCTTAAGGAATCACTTTTAAGTGCTTCCCCATTCTCTAGATGATTTCTTAAAGGAAATCTTAAATCTCTAAACCATGATAAAAGTTCCAGTTTTGAAACAAAATAAATAACATGGTCAACTATTTATCTATATTTCAATTAACCTCCAGTATCACCCCGCTCTCTTTGTCATCAAGAAATATATAATTGTATTATCATTTAAAAGTGGCATAAGAGGGTTGAAAGCACTTAAGTGTGGTAAATGTGTGTAAACCCGTCGGGGTACTGAATAGTCTCACCGGCAGCGGGTAAATGCACACATGATACCAAGACAACTTTGTCAGGGTACTAAACAGACCTGCTGGCAACGAAGCAATGTCGGGTTGAGAGGTAGTAGGTATATGATTTTAAATTATCTTTTATGGAAGTATACATCATGTGGATACAACTATTAAATGGGATTAAAGAATTTGAGTGGGTTAAATGACGTCCCTGTTGAGGCTATGAATGCTTGCTGGGAGGAGTGGCTCTGTCAATGGTATGGAAGTTCTTTTATAAACATCGTGACTCTTTGATTAAGACATTATTTCAAGTTATAATCCCCTACAAAGAAAATTCTATTTTCTGGTTATAGAAATGAGCTTATCCTAATACTATATAGTCTGAGAGTGAATTTATTTCAGGGAGCTTAAACCATTTTCAAGTCATATTATTTTCTTCCTAAGATGAAATATTACTAGATCAGAGATAATTTCTTCACCCAGTAAGTCGCCATTTGTTGGGCCCCAACAACTCCCCCTAAATGTTTACAAAATTTAAAGGCCCCCCATTAGAATCTTGATAATTATAGTGATCTACAGAATCAACCTTTTCAAATAGTTCCATACCTTGGCTTGCTTTGAGACAAACTTAAGACATTCACTATAGTATGAGACATTCATTACAAGAGTATATGTCAAAAGTTAGAGATGAACATAAAAATCTCAATTTAAACAAAAACGTTAATTTTTATCAAATGTTTACTTTCGTTTAAATTATGATTATGTGTTCTTTCTTTTGCTCATTAGCAAGTTTGACTATTTTGAATAATGTGTTCAATACTTCATCAAATAATATCTTGGTTGGTTTCTCATTTTCATGAAATCATTTGGTGATGTTAATTAATTAAATTCTTTTTTTATTTTGCATCTCATTTAAAAATAATAATAATCAAAGAATTATCCATCATTTGTTTGAATTTGTAAAAAAMAAAAATTAATATTTTTTCTTCATTAACTTGAAGCTTCTAGATCATGTTTGAAAACAAATTATAAATAATGTTTGTTTATAAGTTATAGTAAGTTTTAATTCATTTTTTATTTTTCTAGATTTTGGTTTATTCACAATTTTTAGGTTATTAATTTAGGTTTCTTTTTGTTTCACAAGTTTCTATTATCAAATATTTGATACAGATATGATAATGGCTTGATTTTATTATCCAAATACTTTCTAGATGATTGATCCAAAAATAATTTTGGACTGCTGCAAATAATTTTATGAGCAACAACAGATAAAATTTGGAAAGGCGTCAAGATCATACACACAATTTTTCAGAACTAATTACAGCCAAACCGTGAGGAATTTAGAGAAACGGTTGAAAACCCAGAACCAAAATGGACCCATTTACCTTGTGTTTAGATATTTTCCCAAAAAAATGCACGATTTGAAATATTTTTGGGTCTCTTTTAGAGGCAAGTTTTAGGTGGTGGAAATTAATAGTGACGCCCAAACTGTTCATTCATTTTATAAATATATGAGAAAGATCGGAGTCAGAGAATCAAAGAATTGGAGAGGAAGATTTTAATCCTTTCTCTTTTGTATATTATTGATTTTTTAAACATTTTATTTCTTTTCAAATGGAGTAGTGGATGGCTGGAATCTTTGGGAGAATGGACGGATATTTTCAAAGAAGAATATGAAATTCTAGGTTGTTTAATGGCTTTTGTCCTGTAAGTGAAATGGTTTTATTTTCATTATAATGTATTCATATTCTTTGAATAATTGATTATACATTGATTTAAATAGATTTAGTCTTTTTTATCAATACATGGTTAATTATTATCATTTATGTATTAATTTTTCCAATCTTTAAAGTCTATTATCCAAATAATTTCTTCCAGGACTACAAAATGGACAATTTATTCCAAAAACTTAATAGAACAACATATATGAATTTTGGATTTAGCCTTTTGTTTATAATTTTGTTATTTATGTTTTTTTTAATCTTGTTACATGTGCAGGTCTGTGTAACGACCCTCCTCGTTACGACAACAACTCTGATAATAGGTGCAAAAAACTTTTTTTGTTTAAGGTGTCTGCGTGCGTGTAAAGAGGGAACAGACACACTTGACTCTACGTTGCCACCCGACGACTAACAAGATGCAACCATGATGAACACAATAAGAAGACATAAGGTGCACGACAAGCAACTGCAAGCATTTAAATGACATAGACATACGAAAGAATCCATAACAGTAGATGTTACTATTTCTGCACAGGAAAGCAGGGCGTTTAATCTTAGTCCTCTGCTCCGGAGAGAGAGAAGGTCAGATAGGCTCCTAGCCGACTGCTTAGGCAGAAACTAGTAACCCGATGATGACAAGACGCAAGCTAGACGAACACAGCAAGATGACATACGACGTACCACAGTAACAACATGTGTTTAACGACGATCAAGCGACAACAAGTAAGACTGACTACCCATCCATCCTACCCTGCAATGGTTAGGACCTCCAAGACACATAATCAATGCTCAAGCCTAGGTTCCCATCGATTTTAACCATTTAAGGTCTCAGGGCTGGTGACTGTTCTGAGGAACATGGAGGTGTCTACATCCCGCCCGACACGACTGACCCCATACTCAAATGACTCAACCAAGTACAAAAATAAATAAATGCATGAACACAACCTCAATGGAAGTTGCAAGGCAGAAGGATTCAGACAGCTACCCACCAAGTTCACCAGGATATACAAGAACACGAAACCAAATTTGAGGTTTTACTGTCGAAACATATTACGAAATGTTGTGTGTTTTAAACTATCTTCGAGAAAGAAGATAGTTTAAAGCTTCCTCCCCAGGACCCCTCACGGACTCCATATTTACCTAAATGTTTTCCCTTAAACTACTAAAATTAACAATTAATTTAATAACTATAAGCACTTAAACAATACCAATAAACTTTTTACTAATTCTAAGTTTATTAAACTATCTAACCTAACTCCCCTAATAAAGTTCTTCCACCATCAATTCAACTTCTTCCTTCAATAAAACTAAACTACCCTAAAAACCATTACATTAATACTTAACAAAACCCAAAACATTAATAACAATAATCTCATTATCAAAATCAAATAAGAATTACAATTTTTCCCTTATCTCCTTAAAAATTACCACTTAAGATATTAATGAACAAAATTTTCAAAAACATCCTCCACTTTACTAAATTATTTAAAATCTAAAATAGAATAGTTATTAATAATTTGATTAAATCCAGGGTTTCTGAAGCGTCTGCAATGACTGGAAATCGTTCGAAATAATCTCAAGTAATAATTATTCCTTCAGATCTATTAAAAACAGGATTATGGAAAATATTCGTGAAACGAATCCGAATTATTACCAGACTGAAATCTAATCCCTTCCATCACAAAAACTATTAAATGCATGTAAGGCATATGAGGAACAATTTTTAACTATAACCCTATGTTGAAACCAAAATAAAATATAGAGCATGCATACCTGGAAGTAGGCAATCAAGCATGAAATCGAGAACCAATAAAGTGTTATGTCAGTCTCGGATACGTGTCAAGGAAAATGATAACATTAGTATTTAGCGTTAAACTGGTTGTAAAAATCATTACAAAAATATGGAATGAAGGGCTCTCGAAGCTTATAATCGTGTAAGTATTTCCCTTGAACGCCATTTCCGAAAAGAACAACAAACATAACCAACTCCCAGTAGTTTGTTTTAAAATCCATAGAAGAAACCATATGCAGAACAGACTAGCGTAGTATCTTATAAGACCCCATCAACTCGAACCATAAGGACCTAAACGTTGCACATATTTTTAGCATGTGATGAATCTGACTTTGGAGAATGAAACCGGTTAGAAAACTTGAAGCATAATCCTTTGTAATGTAAAAATACAGTAACAATGCTTTGACCCCCGCACATCAGTTTATAACAGCAAACGACAATTTCAAAACATATCTAATACTTAACAATAAAGGTGAATTATCCATTTATGAGACCAACTGAATTTTTTTTCTTCATGGCGCAAATTCCCAGAAGGTAAAAAGGTTAAAATGTCAAGGCAAAAGTGAAAAACGCACCCAGAAATTCGTTGGCAGGGTTAGGCGAATCTGACAACTGGAAGCGTGGCTGTTACTGACCACGCCATGAACAATCTCACCACACGAGTTTATTATGGTAATAAATATAGACAGGACCACATAGACTCTATGTGGCCGACATACATCCATAATGTGAGTGCAATCGATCGTCCATAGTGCAGGCCACTCTGCAGTCATAGGGAACCGACTGGAAATCGTTTTATAAAATTGTTCGGCAATGGAAACTACTCGGGGGGGCGCAACTTCTGTACAAGCGGGCGGACTAACCAGATCAATACAGAGGCAACCACATCAAGACTCGCAACCCAACCAAGAATGGCAACCCAGTACGCAAGAGTTCAACGTGCAAGTGTGAATCCACAATCACAGAGAAAGAACACTCAGCTCGTCGAGTTGGGTGACCAAGGAATGTGGGCATCCTCCATTGAAATGGAACCCATAACCTTCAGAGGACAAGAGGAAGGCTGGGGTATCTTCGAGCAGACACAGAAGTTTATACCATGAAAAACACTGAGAAAAATTACTATAAAAACGCAGGGAATTTCACCCAAAATGCAGAGAAGGTTCACAAAAACAAACGCAGGAAATTTATATTACAAAAACGCTTGGAAATTTAACCAACACGCAGAGAATTTCACTGTCAAATGCAGAGAAATTAAGTTGTCCAAAACGCTAGGAACTTGAACCAAAACGCAATGAATTTATCACCATAAAAACGCCGAGAAGGGTTATTGACATTCGTAGCTACCAAGTGGAGGAAAATCAACACAGTCTACAATTTAAAAAAAATAAAAGGAAGGGAAGGACCATCAACGCACAATCATACAACCAAGATATAAAACTCAGTATGAAACTCAAATCAGTTTACCCATTAAAACACATGTAGATCTAACCATATATCCAATGCTTGCTACTCTACCAGAAATAAAAATCATACCGTTGCCTTTCACCCACTTCGGATGACCTGTGCCTATGCCGCTCCTTCTCTGTACCTCTCTCGCTCGCCGACTGTAGGGACTACACTGGTACCTCCCAGCCAATCACTAGGGGTACTCTGCTTCCCCCTTAGCCCCCTGGGATGCAAAGGGGACACACACAGTCCAGATAGTATACCTAGCTTCCCAGCTCGCCTCCAAGGATAAGCTACCACTCTAATCCCAGCTGAGAAAATCCCAACTCCTCACAAGCAATCAATCCAGTCCAAATTCAGCAGCATAACAACACTTAATAGCCCATCCCCTTTTCCCCTCATCCCCCTTTCTTTTATAGAGTTTTGAGACCCCCTCTTGCCCTAATCACTTTTAATTTAGGTTTTAATGAAAACCCTCTAAAAATTCTCTGTCTTACAAGTGTCACTCATCCCCCACGTTCTCTAAAATTATTTTCTTTAAATTTATTAAAAGCTCAATTCCCTATTTTTATTATTCCCATTTTTTTATTTTTTATTTTTTTTAAA